>JBBPFD010000723.1:182703-207127 GCA_038363315.1 Mugilogobius chulae | reverse complement strand
ATACTAAAACGGTTGTGACTACATCCGTTTTAAGATACAAAAGTATTTCATTCATCTGAGCAATTTACTGCTGGAGTTTTTACTTCCTTACAGCATGACGTCACTCACCGGCTCGGCGAACTGTGGCAGTTGTTCCCTTTTGGAAGCGAGGATGACGGAGTTAGAGAATCGCTTCTCTCTGCTGACTCAAGTCCAGACGCAGCCTTCCGAGCCCCTTATGGACTCGGTGGTTGTAGTGGGAAAACATAACGTTACCACAAAAGATCTAGATGCGACCGTAGCTGTTCCGGCCTCTGCTGGCGTGGGATGTAGCCAGGCACTTTCCTCCTCCACCCAGCAAGATACACGGCGAAGATCTGGTGGAGCTACAGGTCCAACTGCCTCTACTCCATCGCGTGCCTGGTCACATGTTGTGAAGAGTAAGCGGAAAGGAAATCCAATTCAGGATCAGCGATTAGAGCTGTCTAATAGGTTCAACATTTTAGACACGGGTGAGTTTCCCTTTTTGTCAAATCAAGAAGAGCTCCCCTCTCCGCTTGGAGCTACACGGGACAGTGTAGCTCCCTTGTAACAAGGCAAAGAGGCGAGAAGTCTATTAGACCTAATCAACAACAAAGCCAGCCGCTTCCGATGTCAAAGAAGCTGCGTCGTCCTCCTTCGCTGAACAAGAGCTGCTCCCGGCTACTTATCGGTTCATCCATGGTACGCGACGTGTTCGTCCCACAAGCCGAAACCCAGTGTCACCCAGGAGCCCAGGTATCACACATAAACACCGTGCTCACAGACAACACTGCCAAATCGTATGGATGTATCTACTGTAATAGTGCACGTCGGCTCAAATGAACATTAAGTTACAACAATCTGTGGTATTGGAAAGAGACTTTAAATCGCTAATCGACACAATGCTAAACTCAGGAAAACAGTGCGTAATTTCTGGTCCAATACCATCTCCTAGTTTCGGCGACATGAAATATAGTCGGATCCGCAGCTTCATGTTTGGCTAAAGGGTTACTGCAGAAGCTTGGGAATACCTTTTGTGGATAACTTTTGTGGATTTTGGAAGAGGAATAGTTTATTTGCTCGTGACGGAATCCATCTAAATAAGGCTGGAAAAAACTTACTAAGTGACAACATTAAACTGACTTTGGAGTCTGCACATATCTCATCTGGGTGACTGTATACGCGAAGAACAAATAGCGCTTTACATGACATTCCATCAGAATCCATTGCCACAACGTACAACTCTTCCGTAAACATTAGATTGAATACACCTGCACCGCACATCTACTGGTCAATCACTAAAATTGGTTTCTTTGGATACATTTAGGCCTATTCCTACCATAGTGTCATCTAGACAAAAGAAAAAAGTTTTAGGAATGAAACAAGAGGAGTTAATCCTAGAAATCTTAGATTTGTTGATATCAAACAACCTATCAAGTCTGCTTGCCCTGGTAACAAATGTGTAAAATTTGCATTGTTTAATTCACGCTCACTCTCCAACAAATCTTTTATATTGAATGATGTTGTAAGTTCATCTGACATTGATTTCTTGCTTTTGACAGAAACATGGCTTAGATGTGATGAAAATAGTCAGTTAATAGAAATTTGTCCTTCAAACTATGATTTTATGAATTCTCCAAGATTACACAGTCGAGGTGGTGGTATTGCTGTGGTTTTTAAAAATACTTTTAACTGTATTCCTGTTAAACTTGATGTCTTTAACACATTTGAAGTTTTTTGCATTTAAGGTAGTCTGTGAGTTGTTCTCTGTTCTCGCTGTCATTGTCTATCGTCCACCTAAGAGTAAGCAGGGTTTCCATGAGGAGTTTTCTGAACTGCTGTCTAAACTATGCATTGAATTTGAATATATTCTTATATCAGGAGGCCTAAGCTTTCATATTGATAACCCCAGTGATCATGACACAAACATGTTTATGGAGCTGTTGGATGTTTTTGATTTTACACAGCATGTTTCAGGACCAACTCACAATCGAGGACATACCTTAGACTTAGTCATGTCAAAAGGTCTCACATTAACATTGCATCAATCAAAGATCTCACAATTTCAGATCATTTTTGCATTTTTTTTAATGCCTTATTTACCCCCAAAAAACTACAACGAGTTCATACAGTTAAAAAACGCTATATTAATTCTAGCACTACCGAGTCCTTTATTCATTCCTACACTGCTGTAGTGCATAATGCAGAGCTTGTCTCCTCAAGTTCTCCTGATAAGCTTGTAGAAATTTGTATGCAAATCTCAATAATATTATTGATAATATTGCACCGTTAAAAACAAAAAACATTTCTAAGCAAAAAGCACCCTGGGCAAATGATGAAAATGTAGTGCAATTAAGACAGCAATCTAGGCGAGCTGAAAGAAAATGGAGGAAAAATAAAATTCAAATAAATTATGATATTTTAAAAGGTAGTCTCTCCAACTATAACAAAGCAATGCGAACTGCTAGGCAAAGATTTTTTTTTCTGAAATTATTAGCAATAACACAAATAATGCAAAAATTCTGTTTTCAACAATCAATAGAATTATTAATCCTACATCTGGAATACATGCAGCTCTTCTTTCCACTTCAAAATGTAATGAATTTGCATCATTTTTAGTAAAAAAATAGTTGACATTAGGAATAAAATTAGGCCTTCTAACCTTTTTGATAGTACGGCTCCTATTGAATGCAACATGATTAGTGAAATTTCCCATTTTAAATTAATTGACACCAAGTCCCTTACGGAAGTAGCTCTTAAATTAAACTCCTCAACATGTTGCCTTGATCCACTTCCCACTTCTTTTTTAAAATCAGTTTTAAACTGTTTGCAAACAGATGTGCTTCAAATAGTAAATTGTTCTCTTCAATCTGGTGTTTTTCCAAATTCTTTTAAAACAGCTGTTATTAAGCCTCTTTTAAAAAAGAATAACTTGAATCCAATTGATATGAATAATTATAGACCAATTTCTAATATACATTTCCTAGGTAAAATAATAGAAAAAGTTGTCTTCAATCAGGTAAACAATTATTTAGTTACTAATAATTTATTTGATGTTTTTCAGTCAGGCTTTAGGTCTAATCATAGCACAGAGACTGCACTTGTCAGAGTTGTTAATGATCTTCGCATTCACTTAGACTCTGGAAATCTATGTATTCTTGTGCTTCTTGATCTGAGCTCAGCATTCGATACAGTTGATCACGATATCCTCCTTCATAGGCTAGAACATAGGGTGGGTTTCTCAGGGTGTGTCCTAGAATGGTTCAAAAGCTACCTCAGTAACAGGGAGTTCTTTGTTTCTCTGGAAAACTATTCATCTCATAAGGTTCCATTATTGTGTGGAGTTCCGCAAGGTTCAATCCTTGGTCCACTTTTATTTAATTTATACTTACTCCCACTTGGTGATGTTATACGCAAATACAATATACAATATCATAATTACGCTGACGACACTCAGTTATACATATCTCTTCCCTTTGAAGATCTGAAACTTACTCATACTCTTCTGCAGTGCTTTAATGGCATTAATAGTTGGATGAAACAAAATTTTTTGCAGTTAAATTCTGATAAAACAGAAATTATTGTACTCGGACCAAAGGAGAAAAGACGGCAATTAATGACTCACATCAGCTCCTCTGGTATTAATCCCAAGGAGCATGCAAGAAATCTAGGAGTTATCATTGATTCTGAACTCAACTTTAATCAACATATTAATCATGTTACAAAACTATCTTTTTTCCATTTAAAAAATATCTCTAAAGTAAGAGGATTTCTCTCCATGGCAGACGCTGAAATACTCATACATGCGTTTGTCACAAGCAGATTAGATTATTGTAATGGTCTTTATACAGGCCTCCCTCAGAAGTCAATTAAACGACTGCAGCTGATCCAAAACTCAGCTGCTCGTGTTCTGACTCGAACGAAAAAACGATGTCATATTACACCTATTTTAAAAAATCTTCACTGGCTGCCTATTCAGGCAAGAATTGACTTTAAAATACTGCTGCTTGTTTATAAAGCACTCCATGGTTTCGCGCCCAAGTACATCTCCGAGCTCCTGATGCCTTATGAACCTGCGCCAAGTCTTAGATCTTCTGATCTTAATCTTCTTGTTGTTCCGCGCACAAAATTAAAAATTGGAGAAGCTGCCTTCTCTCATTCTGCCCCCTGTAAATGGAACGCACTTCCAAATGAAATGAAATGTGCTCCAACCTTGAGCTCATTTAAAAGTAAATTAAAGACACATCTTTTTAGATTCGCCTTTCAATAGATCTTTTTTATTTGTTTTTATCTTTGTCTTGTGTATTCTTGTGTTGGGAAGCACATTGTGTTGCAGTTTCTGTATGAAATGTGCTATACAAATAAATTTTCTTCTTCTTCTTCTTCTTCATTTGTTCAAATCTGCCTTATATCTGCGGAGAAAAGGTCTGAAACAAATAGTTAATTAAAACATACGAGATTATAAACTTGATGTGGCCGTAACGGCGCAACGCTGAAATCGTCAAAGTGATCTTTGGAACTTTTACATTTACAAAACAGAAGTCCTGAACGCCGGTTTACAGGGGCGGAGCTAGAACGCTGGTTTACGGGGCGGAGCTAGAACGCTGGTTTACAGGGGCGGAGCTAGAACGCTGGTTTACAGGGGCGGAGCTAGAGCGCTGGTTTACAGGGGCGGAGCTAGAACGCTGGTTTACAGGGGCGGAGCTAGACTGGGTCCCATGAGAGCTTTTAATTTTAAAATGATTTTAAAACATGCTTTATACCTTTTTAATAATAATACAATTACATCATGCATTAGGAAAAAATAATTTAAAATCCTTCAGAATACAGAATATCACATTGAATTTAATAGAATGTTCCTGTGGAGTTTGGTGAAAGTTTTTATTGGGAATTTCAGTGAAACCTAAATAAGGTGTGCACGTTTTAAAAAGGTAAAAAAACACCCTATTTAAAGTAAAATATTAGGTAAAAAATTGTCAGGGGTGCCTCGGCTTAGGGCAAGAACGCTTAGGGGTGCCTCAGTGCTGAAAAGTTTGAGAACCTCTGCTCTACAGTGTCCACGACACAGGTGTGTAACTACTGCAACAGGCTGAGGACACCAGGAGAACATGAGGCTTTGAGTGAAAATATCCTCCTTTCTGTCCCTGTTTTTGTATTTGTTTCCTCCCAAAAGAATAAACCTCCGTGTCTCGATTCTCATCATTCACAGTGAGGAGTCGTTCTAAAGAATCGGATCATTCGCAAACGTCACGTCACTAAACCAGATGGACTTTCACTTGAATATGAGAGAGAACGAGAGAGAGAGATTCGGTCCAAAGGCAGGTTTATGTGACGTCAGAACAGTTTGTGGAAAAATCATGAATTACAAATGTGTTTGAGACTGAAACGTGAAACGACTGAGAAACAAGAGAGAGAGAGAGAGAGAGAGAGAGAGAGAGAGAGAGATAGATAGAGAGAGGAAAGAGAGAGAGAGAGAGAGAGAGAAACAGAGAGAGAGAGAGAGAGAAAGAGAGAGAGAGAGAGAGGAGAGAGCAAGTATTTAAGACCAGTTTAAGACCCAGTTTAAGGCCAGTTTAGGCCCAGTTTAGGCCCAGTTTAAGACCAGTTTAAAACCAGATTAAGACCAGTTTAAGACCCAGTTTAAGACCAGTTTAAGACCAGATTAAGACCCAGTTTAAGGCCAGTTTAGGCCCAGTTTAAGACCAGTTTAAGACCAGTTTAAGACCCAGTTTAAGACCCAGTTTAAGACCAGTTTAAGGCCAGTTTAAGGCCAGTTTAGGCCCAGTTTAAGACCAGTTTAAGGCCAGTTTAAGGCCAGTTTAGGCCCAGTTTAAGACCAGTTTAAGACCAGTTTAAGACCCAGTTTAAGACCAGTTTAAGGCCAGTTTAAGACCAGTTTAAGACCCAGTTTAGGCCCAGTTTAAGACCAGTTTAAGACCAGTTTAAGACCCAGTTTAAAACCAGTTTAAGACCAGTTTAAGGCCAGTTTAATACCAGTTTTAGACCCAGTTTAGGTCCAGGTTTAAGACCAGTTTAAGACCAGTTTAGGTCCAGTTTAAGACCAGTTTAAGACCAGGTTAAGTCCAGTTTAAGACCAGTTTAAGACCAGTTTAAGACCAGGTTAAGACCAGGTTAAGACCAGTTAAGACCAGCTGTGTTGTGTCTGAAGTGTGATCAGCGTTCGGAGAAAAACATTGAATATAATCGGAAAAAAAGAGAAACAGAAAAAATATATTTTTCTGCAGCAAAAACACGACTGACGAGCACTCGACCTGTCACTGAGAGAAAAGAGAGAAAAGAAAAGAAAAGAAAAGAGAGAGAGAACAGAGAGAGAGAGAGAGAAGTTTCTTTCTGTGACAAAAACACAACCGAGTGACTCAAAGTGTCACAAATAGAAAAGAGAGAGAGAGAAGGGAAAAAATGAAAGGGTAAATGAGGAGAAGAGGAGAGAGAGAGAGAGTGTATGATTGAGCAGAGGACATGAGGTGAAAGGAGAGAGAGAGTGTGGAGGCAGAAAGGAGAGGGAGAGAGAGGAGAGATAGAGAGTGATTGAGAAAAGAGAGTGTGGAGGACATGTGAGGTTAAAAGAGAGAGGGAGAGAGAGAGAGAGAGAGGACATGTGAAGTTAAAAGAGAGAGGGAGAGAGAGTGTGGAGGCAGAAGAGAGGAGAGAGAGGGAGAGAGAGAGAGAGGGAGGACATGTGAGGTTAGCGGAGGACAGGAGGATGGAGTGAAGCGTCACTAAACAAACAGACTGGTGTCAGACTCACAGAATAAACTGAAGTGACACTTGTTTAATGAGCTTAATGTGAGCTAACGACGAGCTAACGAAGAGCTAACAATGAGCTAACGATGAGCTAACGATGAGCTAACGATGAGCTAACGATGAGCTAACGACTCTTCACACACTTTAGTCCGAGGCTGCAGCTAACGATTATTTTCTTATCTATTCGATGAATTAATTAGTCTATGGACTAATTTTTCAATTTACTTGGTTTGTTAAATTATTATTGTTTATGTCTTTTTACGCCTTAATATCACATAATCTCATTTATTTGTGCTGAAGTGTCATACAAAATATAATATAAATAAAGATATTTATGGTCTCAAGTAATACATTTCATAATTTTGCTAAAAAAAAAGAATATTGTGACGAGTGTGTGGACAGTCCGATAGGATGTGTGTGAAGTTTGAACAATATGCATATTTGAATGTATCGCCCTTATTACAATAGGATAAGCTGTCTTTGAACAGCTCTATTCTATACACCATTATATGCACATACACTAAACCTCACACACATACTCCCCAACACCCCCCAGTGCCCCCCCACACACCTACACCCCGCCCCAGGTCCTATATGTCCCATAGGTTTGAATGGAGAAACTGTGTCTTACTCTACACAGGCCTGTTTCAATGGGAAATACACACAATTCATCTAAAAGTCTAAAAATGACTTATTTCACTTCTTCTGAAAAGGAACAAACACTAAAGTTTGTAAAATCACACTTTTATAGTGGATTTTCAGAGCAGTAAAAAAAAGTGTTTATAATGGAAGTCAATGGGAGAAAAAATGGCGCTAACAGAACAAGAGGAAGAAAAAACTACAAACTGCTTCTGCACAAAAACTACAAAATCATCAAAGTCAAAGTCGGGACTCATTTTTAACATGTCCAAGGCTGTAATAAAGGGTAAAAAAAAATCCAGATTATATTCACATTTTATATGAAAAACGGGCCATTTTGTGTCACATTTTCACCTCTGAAAATCAGCTTTTATATAAGTCTGTACAAATATTAACCCTAGAGCTCTGTCGCCGGGTGAATTTCACCCGAGCAAATGTATTTACATAATTTTCAATATGTTGCATTTTTCTGAGTGTCATGAGTCTTTGGGTAGCTTCACCAGTGTTTGTGACTCTATGAAGGTGTTTCCCTGTCCCAAAGCCCACTTTTACCTACAGACTTGCTTTCGGGTGATTTTCACCCGGTGATAGTGAAAGAGGGTAATGTACGTTTTGGGTGGATTTCACCAGTGATAGTGTTAGTGTTTAAAATCAAGTGATCCTGCCACATGTCAAGAGTGACAACATTCAGTCTCACCATATTTACTGTCCCTGGTCAACTCCAGCTTCATTCTGTGGCAGGATTAGTGTCTCTGACGTCTCAGTGAGGAACACAGGTTTGCTTTCAGGTGATTTTCACCCGAGCAAATGTATTTACATAATTTTCAATATGTTGCATTTTTCTGAGTGTCATGAGTCCCTGGAGCTTCACCAGTGTTTTTGACTCTATGAAGGTGTTTCCCCAAAGCTCACTTTGTCCTACAGACTTGTTTTCGGGTGATTTTCACCGGCAACAGTGGAAGAGGGTAATGTACGTTTCGGGTGGATTTCACCAGTGATAGTGTTAGTGTTTAAAAACAAGCTATCCTGCCACATGTCAAGAGTGACAACATCCAGACTCATTATATTTTCACCATATTTACTGTCCCTGGTCAACTCCAGCTCATTCTGTCTCAGGATTAGTGTCTCTGACGTCTCAGTGAGGAACACAGGTTTGCTTTTGGGTGATTTTCACCGGCAACAGTGACAGAGGGTCATGTATGTTTACTTTGTTTTTTTGCCAATAGTTACATTATGTAGTTAGCTATTTATATAAATTATGAATATATATCACAAAGTGGTGTTTTCAAAGAGAATTTTTAGGGTGAAAACAATATTCTAATCCAGTGTTGATGTTTCCACACTTGTTCCTCTGTCCTGTAGCTGGGTTAGTGTTATCTGTGTGTCCAGAGTCTGAGCTTCACCTGAAGTCTCACATGTCTCAGGGATGAGTCGACCAAACACCAAGTTTCCTGTATCAGGATTATTTTTTTTTAGGAATTTTTTTATCTCAAAATTCAAATTTTCAGTATTTTTGGAGCATGTTTGTGGGATCTTCATATATTTTTATTTTCCATTTTGTTACACATATCACAGTTGAAAATAAAACAAAACCACTGTAATTTATCAAGTGTTGTTATATTTTGATCTATTTTTTATGACAAGTACTTTTTTTTTGGGTTTATTATATCAGGTGAAAATTACCCGGCAAAAGTGATGGTGTCACTTTTTATAGCGAAAAACAAGTTTGAAAAGGATTTATTTTACTTGCATTTTACAGCCGTTAAAAAAAGTGTAGTAAAAGGGCTTTAACAGGAGATTAGGAACTTTTTTCTAACGAGACACAAGGGTTAAGTGTTTTTACTGCCTTTTGTCAATTCTAAAGTTACACAAAATGAATAAATAATGTTGATTCAGTAGGTTAAATATTAAGAGAGTTATACCACGGTCATTGAGAATGCCAATGCTAACTGTCGTGTGTTAAGAATGCATAACACACAGGTAGTTCTGGCAACAGCCAAATCACTGCTCTGTGGCCGTCACCATAACAACGGGTAAATAAATGCTGCCAGTGGAGAAAGTGAGCCATAAATATGATTGATTTCAATGTACATTTAATGTTTTTGGACCATCAACAATTTGAAGAATGAGAAGAAGAGGAGACAAAACAAAATCAAAGAGAAGAAGTGTGTAGGACCTTTTCTGCAAGAGACAAAGAGAGAAAAGCCTGGAGCAATGTTCTATCTAGTGTGTCCTCTCCAAATGATCCTTCCTCTTCATGTGACCTGCCTCAGACACATTCTAACAACAAACCACCAATCTTACTTAATAACTGTACCATTAATGGAAATGCCCAGTTTAATCATTAATTCTAAGTGTGATCTTTTTATCTTTGATTTTGAAGGGTTGATATACTGTATTTAATGTAACCTCATTCAATATTTAATCTCATTAAATTAATTTACATTTGTTGTTTATTCTTGTATAATTATAAACTAAATGAACAACTTATGCATTCTATCTTTTCATGGCAACAGTTGCTATAATTTGGTTAAGCCAGGCTCATCACTATAACAACAGGCAACCAAATGTAAACAACTTCTGTCAGTCTGGAGGAACTAGTTTTGTGTAAAACACAGAAATAACTAATATCTCAGACATTAACATATCATAAACTAAATTTTAATCTTCACAGGTGAGTTATTCCACTTTGTAGCCGTGGTATAAGCGCAATAAACAACTTGGAGCCGTGTGTTATGCAGTTTTATACCACGGTCATTGAGAATGCCAATGCTAACTGCCGTGTGTTAAGAATGCATAACGCACAGGTAGTTCAGGCAACAGCCAAATCACATTCCAAATCACTGCTCTGTGGCCGTCCCCATAACAACGGGTAAATAAACGCTGCCAGTTGAGAAAGTGAGCCATAAATACAGTTGATTTCAATGTACATTTTAATATTTTTCTACCATCAAATTTTTGAAGACCCTATTTACCTATTTGTTGTTAAATTAACAACTTATGCTATCTACTTTTTCATGCCAACAGTTGCTATAATTTCATTGAGCCGGGCTCATCACTATAACAACAACCAACCAAATGTAAACAACTTCTATCAGTGTGGAGGAACTACATTTGTGTAAAACACAGAAATAACTAATATCTCAAACAATAACATATCATAAGCACATTTTGAATATTCACAGGTGAGCTATTACACTTTGTAGCCGTGGTATAAGCGCAATAAACAACTTGGAGCCGTGTGTTATGCAGTTTTAACACACTCCGCGGAGGAACACCACTCCGCTTCGCGTCGTGGTGTTCTAAGACTCCACGTCGTGCGTTAAAACTGCATAACGCACGGCTCCAAGTTGTTTATTGCTTACTTAAAGGATGAGCACACATAAGCTCAAGCTGTTCAGTTCTGCTTTAAAACATGATTATTATTTACACATCTACGTTTGAGCCAGACTCACGACAAAATCCTCCAGTTTACGACCCAGAAACAGAAACATGGAGTCTGCGTGACCCCTGTGTGACCTCTGCGTGACCCCTGCGTGACCTCTGCGTGACCTCTGACCTTGAACTTGTTCCCGACGCTGATGAAGCCCAGTTTCCCGGCCTTCTGTTTGGCGTCTTTGCTGTTGTTGTTGTTCTCGAAGAGTTCTCTCACGAATCGGTCCCTGGACTCGGACACCAGAGCCTCCAGCGACATGTGCAGGGCGTCGTTGTTTTTCTCCACGAAACGAGTCTGTAAACAACAACAAACAACAGGAAGAGTAAACAACAGCGACATGTGCAGGTCGTGTTTTCTCCACGAAACGGTCTGTAAAACAACAACAACAGGAAGAGTAACAACAGCGACATGTGGAGGCGTCGTTGTTTTTCTCCACGAAACGGGTCTGTAAACAACAACAAACAAGAGTAAAAACAACAAACAATAAACAATAAACAACCAGCGACATATAGAGGAACAGAGTAAACAACAACAAACAAGAGTAAACAACAAACAAACAATAAACAACCAGCACATATAGAGGGACAAGAGTAACCAACAACAAACAAGAGTAAACAACAAACAAACAATAAAACAAGCACATATAGAGGACAAGAGTAAACAACAAACAGACGACATTGGAGAGGAGAGAAGAGAGAAGAGAAAGAGAGAGAGAGAGAGAGTAAGAGATAAGAGGGAGAAGAGAGGGAGAGAGAGAATAGGGAGAGAAAGAGAGGAGAGAAAGAAGAGAGGGGAGAGAGAGAGGAGAGAGAGAAGAAGAAAGAGAGTAGGAAGAGAGGATAGGAGAGAGAGAGGAGAGGAGAGAGGAGAGAGAGAGGAGAGAGGAAGAGGGAGAGGAGAGAAGAGAGAGAGAGAGGGAGAGGGGAGGAGAGAGGAGAGGAGAGAGAGAGGAGAGAGAGAGAAGAGAGGGAGAGAGAGAGAGGAGGAGAGAGAGAGAGAGGAGAGAGAGAGGAGAGAAGAGAGAGAGAGAGAGAGAGAGAGAGAGGAGAGAGAGAGAGAGGGAGAGAGAGAGAGGAGAGAGGGAGAGAGAGAGAGAGGGGAGAGAGAGGGAGAGAGAGGGAGAGAGAGGGAGAGAGAGAGAGAAGAGAGAGAGACAGGAGGAGAGAAAGAAGAGAAGAGAAGAGAAGAGAAGAGAAGAGAGAGGAGAGAGAGAGATAAGAGAGAGAGAGAGAGGGAGAGACAAGAGGGAGGTGGAGAGAGAGAGAGAGAGGGAGAGAGAGAGAGAGGGAGAGAGAGGAGAGAAAGACGGGGAGAGAAGAGAGAGAGATAGAGAGAAGGGGAGAAAAAAGAGAGAGGACAGGAGAGGGAGAGAGAGGGGAGAGAGAGAAACAACAAACAAGAGTAAACAACAACAGGCGACGTGTGCAGGTCGTGGTTGTCCTCGGAGACGCTGCTCAGGCTGTTCTTATGAGATAAAGACACTGAACATGTGCTACGTTTCCATTTGTCTCTTTGTAAGAACAGACATCAGAGGAAGCTAGGACCCACCAAACAGGTTTTAGGAACAGGCTTGTTAGGCACCTATGAGCCACGCTAGAACTGGGACAAAACTATCATTACTGTGGCATATTTTTATAAATCAAAGAGTTTAATCTACTATTTTGACCATTTATTGGGACAACATGAGAACACAAGTAAAGACAGAAGCTCCATAACCAAGTCAGTCGAATAAAAGAAAAATAAACAGGAAAACTTAGTCTCAAAAACACATTCACATCACATTGAAACATTCTGAGGGCCGCATCTGCATCTGGTATAAATACAGACAGTCTCAGTTCACTTCCATCAGACTGGAAATGACTTTGGGATGAGAGTCGAAACACTGTCCAGATGAAAAGACTTCTAGTATCTACGATGAGTCATGAGAGCACAATCATCATCACGTTTTAAACTTCTTTGTGTCAGTGACTCAGACTCGTGACTGAGGAGGATCCACATTAGATTTATATTAGAGACTAAAACATTTCCTTCGACCTGAGGCTGGAGTTTTATTAGTTTATAATGAGATCAGAATCAGCAGCTTCTCCGTCTCGGCCTGAGAAGTGTCAGAGCAGTGATTAAAGCTTCAACTCAGACACGGTTATGAATGAATCCTGAAGAGAAACGTGCATCTGTGTCGCAGCTTTACAAACATTTACTGAGCTTTTATTACTAACCTACATCTTAAACGTCTTTGTGACACATGACTGGTTTGAGAAAGTGTTTGTGAGGGTCTAAACCAGGGGTCGGCAACCTTTAATGTTCAAAGAGCCATATTAGACCAAAAAAACAAAAACTAAATCTGCCTGGAGCCGCAAACAATGTAAAGCCTCATATAAGCGTTACAATGAATGCAGCACATTGCTGTAAGTGTCTATTAGCTTTATCAACCTGTTATCTAATGAGAAGTCGCCTACAAATGCCAAATGAGCTTTCATGATTACTATATTGCCGTACAACAACTCGCTCTGAAGTGTAAGTGACAAGAGAAAAAAAACGTGTAGAAATCGACCGGACAACCAGTGGACTTTTGCGGGAAATTAATGACATAATTCGACAGCATGAACAGACACTGGACACGTTTGTCCATCTCGCTCCTGTTCAAGCTTTTTTGACACGGATCTTGCACAGAGCCAAGGAACGCTGACATGAGACAAAACTACAAGATACAGATCAAAACATGACTAAACTCTGCATAAAACAGCTTTTATATGTCACTAAATCATCTGCAATAAGTAGCAGCCTATTGTGTCCATTGACGTTCAATGAGCGATGTGAGTGTAGCCTCTTACCTGAGACTAAGTTCCACACATCTCTTTCCGCTAAATCCATCTGATTTTGCCCAAACTCCACGTGGTATTTCCGTGTCTTCGTGCATAAAATACAGTCGTTCATTCGTTCTTCGGTAAAGTTATCCTTCGCGCTGCTTCTGCTGTTGATCTGCGAGTTCACCGTCTTTGAACGACTTTCAACGCTTTATTCTCTCCTGGGTTGCAATAAAACTGCAGCATTTGCAATGAAAGCAAATGATTCGGTCCAAAAACTGTTGAATCCTGTGTTCTATCGTTCTGTTTCCCTTTTGGATCCATGGCCCTGACGCACCTGCCGTCTGGTTTGTTTACAACAGCCAACAACACGCAGCGCTGAAGAAAACACGTGTCGCGCGGCTATGACGTCATCTTTGTTGACAGAAATGTCGACATTAAATATTTATTCTGCACATTTTTACAGCATCGGAAAACTTAAAGAGTTTGACTTATTTTCCTCCTACGAAAATTCTATTGAAACAATAAGTTATTCACACAATTTTTCACTTTCATTATTTTTGAACGAGCTCCAAAGAGCCACAAGGGGGCGCTAAAGAGCCGCAGGTTGCCGAACCCTGGTCTAAACTCACACGAGCCTCAGGTTTTCTCTGTGAAAGTCCTTCAGGCTGGTCTTGTTCAGGTTTTCTCTGTGAAGTCCTTCGCTTTTTTTTTTTTTTGGTCTTGTTTTGTTTATTTCTCTGTGAAAGTCTTTCTTTTTTTTTTTTTTTTTTTTAGGCTGGTCTTTGTTTCGTTTTCTCTGTGATTTTTTTTTTTTTTTTAATCCTTCAGCTGGTTTTTTCATTTTCTCTGTGAAGTCCTTCAGGCTGGTCTTGTTCAGGTTTTCTCTGTGAAAGTCCTTCAGGCTTCTGTCTTGGTTCAGTGTTTCTCTTGAAAGTTTCAGCTGTCTGTTCAGTGTTTCTCTGTGAAAGTCCTTAGGCGGTCTTGTTCAGTGTTTCTCGTGAAGTCTTTTTTTTTTTTTTTTTTTTTTTTTTTTTTTTTTTTTTTTTTTTTTTTTTTTTTTTTTTTTTTTTTTTTTTTTTTTTTTTTTTTTTTTTTTTTTTTTTTTTTTTTTTTTTTTTTTTTTTTTTTTTTTTTTTTTTTTTTTTTTTTTTTTTTTTTTTTTTTTTTTTTTTTTTTTTTTTTTTTTTTTTTTTTTTTTTTTTTTTTTTTGTTTCAGTCTTTCTCTGTGAAAGTCTTCAGGCTGGTCTTGTTTCAGTGTAGTTTTCTCTGTGAAAGTCCTTCAGGCTGGTCTTGTTCAGGTTTCCTCTGTGAAAGTCCTTCAGGCTGGTCTTGTTAGTTTTCTTTGAAGTCCTTCAGGCTCTTGTTTTCAGTTTTCTCTGTGAAAGTCCTTCAGGCTGGTTTTTTGTTTTCTTGTTTCAGTGTCTTTTTTCTCTGTGAAAGTCCTTCAGGCTGTCTTGTTCAGTTTTCTTTGAAAGTCTTCAGCTGTCTTGTCAGTCTTTCTCTGTGAAAGTCCTTCAGGCTGGTCTTGTTCAGTGTTTCTCTGTGAAAGTCCTTCAGGCTGGTCTTGTTCAGTTTTCTCGTGAAGTCCTTCAGGCTGGTCTTGTTCAGTGTTCTCTGTGAAAGTCTTCAGGCTGGTCTTGTTCAGGTTTCTCTGTGAAAGTCCTTCGGCTGGTCCTCTGGTTTCAGTGTTTTTATCTCTGTGAAAGTCTTCAGCAGGCTGGTCTTGTTCAGTTTTCTCTGTGAAAGTCCTTCAGGCTGGTCTTGTTCAGGTTTTCTCTGTGAAAGTCCTTCAGGCTGGTCTTGTTCAGGTTTCTCTGTGAAAGTCCTTCAGGCTGGTCTTGTTCAGTTTTCTCTGTGAAGTCCTTCAGGCTGGTCTTGTTTTTTTTTTTTCAGGTGTTTTCTGCCTGTGAAAGTCCTTCCAGGCTCTGGTTCTGTTCCAGTAGTTCTGTGGTCTTGTTCATTTTCCTCTGTGAAAGTCTCAGTGGTCTTGTTCAGTTTTCTCTGTGAAAGTCCTTCAGGCTGGTCTTGTTCAGTGTTTCTCTGTGAAAGTCCTTCAGGCTGGTCTTGTTTCAGGTTTTCTCTGTGAAAGTCCTTCAGGCTGGTCTTGTTTCAGGTTTTCTCTGTGAAAGTCCTTCAGGCTGGTCTTGTTCAGTGTTTGTGAAAAGTCCTTCAGGCTGGTCTGTTTCAGTTTTTCTCTGTGAAAGTTCCTTCAGGCTGGTCTTGTTTCAGGTTTTTCTCTGTGAAAGTCCTTCAGGCTGTCTTGTTTTCAGTGTTTCTCTGTGAAAGTCCTTCAGGCTGGTCTTGTTCAGGTTCTCTGTGAAAGTCCTTCAGGCTGGTCTTGTTCAGTTTTCTCAGTGTGAAAGTCCTTCAGGCTGGTCTTGTTCAGGTTTCTCTCCTTGAGTCCTTCAGGCTGGTCTTGTTCAGTGTTTCTCTGTGAAAGTCCTTCAGGCTGGTCTGTTCAGTGTTCTCTGTGAAAGTCCTTCAGGCTGGTTTGTTCAGTTTTCTCTGTGAAAGTCCTTCAGGCTGGTCTTTTCAGTGTTTCTCTGTGAAAGTCCTTCAGGCTGGTCTTGTTTTTCAGTGTTCTCTGGAAATCCTTCAGGCTGGTCTTGTTTCAGTGTTTCTCTGTGAAAGTCCTTCAGGCTGGTCTTGTTCAGTGTTTCTCTGTGAAAGTCCTTCAGGCTGGTCTTGTTCATGTTTCTCTGTGAAATCCTTCAGGCTGTCTTTTCTTTTCTGTGAAAGGGCTGGCTTGTTCAGGCCTCAGGCTGTCTTCAGGTTTAGTGACAATAACCTCTTCTTCAGGGTTAAGTTTTACTGCTACAGTCTGATCACAGTAAACAGCAGCTTCTCACAAACCAGACTCAAGCAGCAGAAGAGTTTTTCTCTGTTTTGTGTCTGAGAAAAGCGTCTGCACTTGTGTCAGTGTGAGAAGAAAAAAGAAGACAGACTGATCTGCTCAGTCACTTTAAAATCTGCTGTAGAAACACGAGCAAACATCCTTTTAGTGGAGTTTAAGGTTTAACCAGCAGGAAGCGTCAGACTGTAGTAGGTTTAACCAGCAGGAAGCGTCAGACTGTAGTAGGTTTAACCAGCAGGAAGCGTCAGACTGTAGTAGGTTTAACCAGCAGGAAGCGTCAGACTGTAGTAGGTTTAACCAGCAGGAAGCCGTCAGACTGATAGTAGGTTTAAACAGCAGCAGGAAGCGTTCAGACTGTAGTAGGTAACCAGCAGGAAGCGTCAGACTGTGGTAGGTTTAACCAGCAGGAAGAGTCAGACTGTAGTAGTTTACCAGCAGGAAGTGTCAGACTGTGGTAGGTTTAACCAGCAGTAAGCGTCAGACGTAGTAGGTTAACCAGCAGGAAGTGTCAGACTGGGTAGGGTTTAACCAGCAGGAAGCGTCAGACTGTAGAGGTTTAACCAGCAGGAAGTGTCAGACTGTGGTAGGTTTAACCAGCAGGAAGTGTCAAGACTGTAGTAGGTTTTAACCAGCAGGAAGCGTCAGACTGTAGTAGGTTTAACCAGCAGGAAGCGTCAGACTGTAGTAGGTTTAACCAGCAGGAAGTGTCAGACTGTAGTAGGTTTAACCAGAGGAAGTGTCAGACTGTGGTAAGGTTTAACCAGCAGGAAGCGTCAGACCTGTAGTAGGTTTAACCAGCAGGAAGAGTCAGACTGTAGTAGGTTTAACCAGCAGGAAGCGGTCAGACTGTGGGAGTTTGTCTGAAAAGCAGGGAAACTGTTCACTGCTGAGTTCTTTAAAATGTGAGCCAACAGAAGACTTTCAGGTGCTGGAGCAGAAATAACAAAAGTGTATTGGTGCGTTCAGAGTGAACAGCGTATTTGCATCCATTTTCATTGCTAAGTCTATGTAAATCTTCAAGCAAATTTGCGGCACAAAATGGCTTCTGTTGACCGCCTTCATGCCTCTGAAAACGCGGCGTCGAAGTGGAAGCACAAACCTACAACGGCTGCAACTTTGCACGAAGCTGCGGCAAGCACAGGAGTGAAAATCTATCTTCAGACACGTCCAATCAGCCAATCAGAGCCTCATCTCCTGTGACGCACTCTGCCAGTGTTTCCTCCCTCTGTAAATTGTTTCTACCACACAAGTTAATGTCTATCCGCAGGCAGATGGACAGGTGGACAGGTCTGACAGGTCTGACAGTCGTCAAACTGGGCCTGCGTCAGACTAAAGTACCACTGGAAGCGGCTCCTGGAGCAAATATATAAATGATAAACAAACTCCCCGAGCTCATGTTGGTCTCTGCTGTAGATCCAAGCCACTCTCTCAACCCGATCCATCTTTAGCAAACTAAAGCTCACCTAGCTAGCGCGGGAAGCTTGGAACCCAGAGGTACATCAGCGGTAAATAGCTCTTTATTTTGCTTCATCGTCTATAAACATGAGACAGAGCGTTTTGGAAGTTTATTGAGACGTAAACAGAATAAATAACTGATGAATTTTGACGCAAATACGCTTAAACGCAGCATAATAAAGCTGGAACAGTTTTGTAGCAAACTGTTCCAGGTTCAGTCCTGCTTTAGTCCTGGTTTAGTCCTGGTTTAGTCCTGTTTTAGACCTGTTTTAGTCCTGTTTTAGTCCTGCTTTAGTCCTGTTTTAGTCCTGCTTTAGTCCTGCTTTAGTCCTGCTTTAGTCCTGGTTTAGTCCTGGTTTAGTCCAGCTTTAGTCCTGGTTTAGTCCTGGTTTAGTTCTGCTTTAGTCCTGTTTTTAGTCCTGTTTTAGTCCTGTTTTAGTCCTGTTTTAGTCCTGTTTTAGTCCTGTTTAGTCCTGCTTTAGTCCTGCTTTCAGTCCTGCTTTAGTCCTGCTTTAGTCCTGTTTAGTCCTGTTTTAGTCCTGTTTTAGTCCTGTTTTAGTCCTGCTTTAGTCCTGCTTTAGTCCTGTTTTAGTCCTGTTTTAGTCCTGTTTTAGTCCTGTTTAGTCCTGTTTTAGTCCTGTTTTAGTCTGTTTTAGTCCTGCTTTAGTCTGCTTTAGTCCTTTTAGTCCTGTTTTAGTCCTGTTTTAGTCCTGTTTTAGTCCAGTTTTAGTCCTGTTTTAGTCCTGTTTTAGTCCTGCTTTAGTCCTGCTTTAGTCCTGCTTTAGTCCTGTTTTAGTCCTGTTTAGTCCTGTTTTAGTCCTGTTTAGTCCTGTTTTAGTCCTGTTTTAGTCCAGTTTTAGTCCTGTTTTAGTCCTGTTTTAGTCCTGTTTTAGTCCTGTTTTAGTCCTTTTAGTCCTGTTTTAGTCCTGCTTTAGTCCTGTTTTAGTCCTGTTTTAGTCCTGTTTTAGTCCTGCTTTAGTCCTGTTTTAGTCCTGTTTTAGTCTGCTTTAGTCAGCTTTAGTCCTGCTTTAGTCCTGGTTTCAGTCCTGCTTTAGTCCTGTTTTAGTCCCTAGCTTTTAGTCCTGCTTTAGTCCTGTCTTTAGTCCTGTTTTAGTCCTGTTTTAGTCCTGCTTTAGTCCTGTCTTTAGTCCTGTATTTTATCTGTTTTTCCTGTTTTAGTCCTGCTTTAGTCCTGCCTTTAGTCCTGTTTTAGTCCTGCTTTAGTCCTGGTTTTAGTCCTGGTTTAGTCCTGCTTTAGTCTGACTTACAGTTTCATAACAAACTGCTCCGGCGAAGTGTCTCACGATGAATCCTTCGTCGTCTCTCACGTTTCTGTGAACCGCCAACTTGGACTTTCTGGGAATCTGAGACAAAACAGAAACAAAGACCTGGTTCAGTCCCGGTTCAGACCTGGTCTAGACCCAGCTGAGTACTTACAGTGAGTTTAAAGTGTTCAGTTAGTACTTACGATGAGTCAGAAGTGTTTGATTTGTTCTTACAGTCAGTTTAATTGTTTAGTTGTTCCGTTCGGACTTACTGTGAGTCTAAAGTGCTTGGTTCATACTCACGGTGAGTCTGAAGTGGTCCTTGTGCTTGCTGTGCACTGCGTGAGTAAAGTGTTGATCCGACGGTTGAGGAAGTCGGTTTTCTTCGTCCAGAATGTCCAGGATCCCCACCAGTTTGGCCTCCACCAGATCTGAGACGAGACGGGACATAAACACCGTTAAAACACGAGACACAAAGACGTTAAACACGAGACACAAAGACGTTAAAACACGAGACACAAAGACGTTAAAACACGAGACACAAAGACGTTAAAACACGAGACACAAAAACGTTATAACACGAGACACAAAGACGTTAAAACACGAGACACAAAGACGTTAAAACACGAGACACAAAGACGTTAAAACACGAGACACAAAGACGTTAAAACACGAGACACAAAGACGTTAAAACACGAGACACAAAGACGTTAAAACACGAGACACAAAAACGTTATAACACGAGACACAAAGACGTTAAAACACGAGACACAAAGACGTTAAAACACGAGACACAAAGACGTTAAAACACGAGACACAAAGACGTTAAAACACGAGACACAAAGACGTTAAAACACGAGACACAAAGACGTTAAAACACGAGACACAAAGACGTTAAAACACGAGACACAAAGACGTTAAAAACGAGACACAAAGACGTTAAAACACGAGACACAAAGACGTTAAAACACGAGACACAAAGACGTTAAAACACGAGACACAAAGACGTTAAAACACGAGCACAAAGACGTTAAAACACGAGACACAAAGACGTTAAAACACGAGACACAAAGACGTTAAAACACGAGACACAAAGACGTTAAACACGAGACACAAAGACGTTAAAACACGAGACACAAAGACGTTAAAACACGAGACACAAAGACGTTAAACACGAGACCAAGACGTAAACAAAACAAAGACGTTAAAACACGAGACACAAAGACGTTAAAACACGAGACACAAAGACGTTAAAACACGAGACAGGACACAGAACAGTTAAAACACTAGAGAAAACGGTAACAGTGTCTCTCACGTCGAGCTGTGGTCTGTTCATAAATAAAGTCGTGTCTGTGTTTTTAGTTTTGGATGGATCATTTACGTCTTCAAAATAAAATCCAACGTAAAAGTCACATGATCAGCTCTGTTCGTTTGACTTGAAGATTTTACAACACATGATTGGTCCGTTCTTTCTCCTCGTCTCTGATTGGTTGTCTCTTTCTTACTCTTGTCTCTCTTTCTTTCTCTCATCTCTCTTTCGTTCGTCTCTTTTTCCTCGTCTTTCTCTAATCTTTCCTTCTCTAGTCTCTTTCTTTCTTTTGTCTCTTTCTTTTCTTTCTCTAGTCTCTTTCTCTCTCTTGTCTCTCTCTTCTCAAGTCTTTCTTTCTCCTCTGATTGGCTGTCTTTCTCCCTTGTGTCTGATTGGTTGTCTCTCTCTTCCTCTCTCTTTCTCTCATCTCTCTTTCGTTCGTCTCTTTTTCCTCGTCTTTCTCTAATCTTTCTTTCCCTTTCTTTCTCTAGTCTCTTTCTTTCTTTTGTCTCTTTCTTTTTCTTTCTCTAGTCTCTTTCCCTCTTTCCCTCTCTTGTCTCTCTCTTCCTCTCTCTTTCTCTCGTCTCTCTTTCTCTCACATCTGATTGGCCACATCTCTCTCTTTCTCTTCTCTAATTGGCCGTCTCTCTTTTCTCTCTCTCGTCTCTGATTGGTCATGTTTTCTTTCTCATCTCTCTCTCTCTTTCTCTCTCTCATGTCTGATTGTCCGCCTCTCTTTTTTTCTCTCTGATTGGCTGTCTCTCTTTTCTCTTTCTCTTTTTCATCTCTCTTTCTCTCTCTCTCTCTTGTCATTCCCTATGTCTCTCTTTCTCTCTTCTCTGATTGGCCGTGTCTCTCTCTCTCTCTTGTCTCGGATTGGCTAAGTCTGGGTCTTTCTCTCTTACTCTCGCTCAAGTCTGATTGCCCATCTCTCTTTTTTCTCTGATTGATCAAATCTCCTCTCTCTCTCTTTTTCTCTCATCTCTATCTTTCTGTTCATTTCTCTCCCTCTTTCTTGCTCTCTTCTGATTGTCTGTCTCTTTCTTTCTCTCGTCTTTCTCTCTCTCTTTCTTTTTCTCGTCTCTGATTGGCCGTGTCTCTCTCTCTCTCTTCTGATTGGTTCTGCTCCTCCGACAGGTTTTCTGCGATTCTTTAGATTCTGCTCACACTCTGTCTGACACACTCGTCTGTTTGCATCCTCCTCTCTCTCCCTCCCTCCCTCCTCCTCTCCTCTCCCTCCTCCCTCCTCCTCTCCTCTCCCTCCTTCATCCTCCTCTCTCTTATCTTTCTCCATCATATTTCTATATTTCCCTCCCCCGTCTCTCTCTCTCATCTCGATCTTTTGTGGTGTAGATTTGGTGACAGATGGAATTTTTATGACATCATTATCTCTCTCTCCTCTCCCTCTTGTCCTCCTCTCCCTCTCTCTCTCCCTCTCTCTCTCTCTTTTCTCTGAGTCAGACCTTGTTCTTTTGTCCTCTGCACCTGTGTCATTTTTGCGACAGAAGAAATCTCTGTCTTTGTTCGTGTCTCATTCTCTCTCCAAACTCTTCATCTTATTCTCCTCTCTCTCTCTTCTCTCCCTCTCTCTCTCTCTTTCCTCTCCTTTCTCTCTCTCTCTCTTGTTCTTTTGTAGAGTTTGTGACAGATGGAGTTTTCAAGGCTTCATTTCATTGTCTCATATCTTCCTCTCTTCAGCCCTCCATCTCTCTCTCTCCTCCTCTGTGTACGTGTCTCTTTATCTTCCCTCTCTCTTTTGTGAGTGTTTCTCCTCTCTTCCCTCTCTCTCTCTTCCCTCCCTCCCCCTATCTCTCTCTTCCTCTGTGTGTACGTGTCTCTTTCCTCGCTCGGTCACTCCCTCCTTCTCTCTCTTACTGTGCGTGTTTGCCGTCTTTATCCTCTCTTTCTTCTCTCTCTCTCTGTGTTTCTCTTCCCTCTCTCCTTCTCTCTCTCTCTCTCTCTTCAGTCTTGATTATTACAGTGTTTCTGACTGATAGTCCTGACTCTTTCACTCTCTCCTCCCCCTCAGCCCTGATTGTCGCCCTCCCTCCCTCTCCTTCCTTCCCTCTCTCCCTCCTTCTCTGATTCAGTACTGATTGTTGCCCTCTCTCTCTCTCTTTCCTCTCCCCTTCTCCACCTCCCTTCCCTCTCTCCATCTAACTTGCTATAGTCTGATTGCTACCCTCCATCCCGGTCTCGGGTGGTCTCCTCTCAGCCTGGCCAGCGCGAGCGATGAGAGGGGGAGGGGAGCTTCACAGATTTAACTCGGATTTTTTTAACATAATTAAGCCCAGTGAGAAAGAGAGGATGAAGGGATAAGGGGGGAAAGGAGATGTGCAGCCAGCGGCCTCGGGCGCGTCAGTTCAAATCAACTAGTTATTCTTCTCCTTCCTCTTAAGTCCCTTCATCGGAGGAAGAGCAAGGACAGAGCATCCACGCCGATCCTTTTCTATATTGTCTCAAGACTCGTATAAAGTGAGAAGATATGTGGATTTATCAGAGGGAAAGGGAGTGTGGAGAAATCGGGGGAGAGGAAAGAGAGAGAGGAGCAGGGCAACAAATCATCCAGTAACTGTGAATCAGAGAAGGAGGCCGGTCAGAGAGTCGTGTCAAGCGAAGGAGCAGGGAGGGAGGGTCTCGATCAATCATGGGCCTGAGGGGGAGGAGAGAGTGAAAGAGTCAGACTATCAGTCAGAAAATCTCTCTTTTGTGCTTTTTCTTCCTCTCCCATTTCCACCGTAATCACTATCTAATTGACCTACCAGAGAGTAAGAGAGAAGAAGAGAAGGAGAGAGCAGGGAAGAGAATACCACCCATGGGAGTGTAGAGACGATCTTCGCCAAATCGAACATGGAGAGGATAGGATCGGCAAACACGGCCCAGGTAATGAGAGAGAAAGGAGGGCCAGGTCCGATGACCCTGAGCGATAGGAGGAGAGTACTCACATGCAGTCACACTCTCTTTATCTCTCTCCCCCTTCTGCTATCTCATCTTCATGTCTGCACCAGAGAAGAGGATATAAACAGGGGGAGGGAGGGTCGAAAGTATGAAGGTAGGGAGAGGGGAGCATCTGCTGAGAGACAACTCCAAAGAGAGAGGGATAAGCACCAAGAGGAGAAACGAAGCCTAGAAGTACTGCCGATGCGGTCTGAAGAAGATGCGAACTTCAGTACTTTCAGTATCTTGACAAATGTCACATAATGAATCAGCTTGCAAATCTCCACTCTACCACTGCTCTTCCTCATCACACTCTCTATCCTCCTCACCAAAAGTACACACCGGACTATGCACGTAGACGCAGAGACAGGGAGCTAATGCGATGTACGCTAGCATGTGAGTAGCGGGAGAGAACTGATGAGAGAGAGTCGTAGAATTCAAGATGAACCTGACGTCTTGGAGTAGCGAACATGAGAACCGCGAACACACAGACAGCTCACGATTCTTTTTCTTCTCTCTTTGTCGTTCTATTAAAATGATCTCTGGTACGCAAGGAAAGCGAGAACAAATCTAGAGAGTTGATCTCCAAGGTCTGACTCAGATGACAAAGATCGATAGACTAGAGACGCAGGGAGAGAGAGAGGGAGAGGCACCGGACAAGAGGGCCTTCTCAACGCAGGGAGGATGATCATTCGTCTATACACGGTCCTACTATCAAAATGTCCATCTGTTTTCTTTCCACCCAAACTCTCTTTCTTCTCTTTCACACCCTCTACTGATTTAAATTGTTATTTCAATGCACGATGAGAGAGCAGAGAGGGGGGAAATCGGGCTACACTTACTTTCTATAGCCAATTCATGGCTTCTCACCTTCGGATCAATCCTTCCATGCACCTCTATCATTAATCTCCTTTTCCTCTTTTCTATCTCTCCTTTTTCTTTTTCTCTGGAGAGCTT
>JBBPFD010000723.1:145203-177703 GCA_038363315.1 Mugilogobius chulae | reverse complement strand
GAAAACACAACGATTCAGAGTAAAATTACCTTCAGCTCCACAAGGACGGAGCAAAAAACCCAGACCGAGGCATGAATAAATGTATTTGTGTGATTCAGAGCAGCGCCAGGAAACGTGGCCTGATTTAGACCTGGTTAAGACTGCATTTAGACCTGGTTTAGTCCTGCTTTAGTCCTGTTTTAGTCCTGTTCTAGTCCTGCTTTAGTCCTGTTTTAAAGACCAGTTTTAGTCCTGTTTTAGTCCTGGTTTAGTCCTGTTTTAGTCCGCTTTAGTCTGTTTTAGACCTGTTCTAGTCCTGCTTTAGTCCTGTTTTAAAGACCAGTTTTTAGTCCTGTTTTAGTCCTGCTTTTAGTCCTGTTTTCTGTTTAGTCCTGGTTTAGTCCTGGTTTAGTCCTGCTTTAGTCCTTTTAGTCCTGTTTAGTCCTGTTTAGTCCTGGTTTAGTCCTGCTTTAGTCCTGCTTTAGTCCTGTTTTAGTCCTGTTTTAGTCCTGGTTTAGTCCTGGTTTAGTCCTGGTTTAGTCCTGGTTTAGTCCTGTTTTAGTCCTGGTTTAGTCCTGGTTATCCTGGTTTAGTCCTGCTTTAGTCCTGTTTTAGTCCTGCTTTAGTCCTGCTTTAGTCCTGCTTTAGTCCTGCTTTAGTCCTGCTTTAGTCCTGCTTTAGTCCTGGTTTAGTCCTGGTTTAGTCCTGGTTTAGTCCAGTTTTAAAGACCAGTTTTAGTCCAGGTTCAGTGCTGGTTTAGTCCTGTTTTAGGTCCTGGTTTAGTCCTGGTTTAGTCTTGTTTTAGACCAGTTTTAGACCAGTTTTAGTCCTGCTTTAGTCCAGCTTTAGTCCTGTTATCCTGTTTAGTCCTGGTTTAGTCCTGTTTGCCTGTTTAGTCCGCTTTAGTCCTGTTTTAGTCCTGGTTTAGTCCTGTTTAGTCTGCTTTAGTCCTGGTTTAGTCCTGTTTAGTCCTGTTTTAGTCCTGTTTAGTCCTGCTTTAGTCCTGTTTTAGTCCTGCTTTAGTCCTGCTTTAGTCCTGTTTTAGTCCTGTTTTAGTCCTGCTTTAGTCCTGCTTTAGACCAGTTTTAGTCCAGGTTTCAGTTCTGGTTCAGAGCAGGTTTAGACCCTTTAAAGACCAGGTTTAGTCCTGTTTTAGACCAGTTTTAGTCCTGGTTTAGTCCTGTTTTAGTCCTGTTTTAGACCAGTTTTAGACCTGGTTTAGACCTGGTTTAGACCTGGTTTAGTCCTGCTTTAGACCAGTTTTAGACCTGGTTCAGAGCAGGACTTCTTGGTGAATAATCAGCTAAAACGTTGGATTATAAATGTTCAGCTCGAGGCGAACGTGGGAAACACAAAGCTGCAGAGTTTTGGTTTTTCAGGGACGTTTAAAGGACAGAAAAACGTAAAAATGCAGATTTAAACAAACTCTGCAGCGACAGAAACGTAAAAGAAACCAGACGAGAGAGAGAACGAGCCTCTGCAGAGTCTCCACAGTCAGAAACAATCACAGTGTCTTCTGTCTGAAGCTTTAGTCTTTATGTGACTTTATGTAACGTAGATGGAACTAAAACAGCCACAATAACAGTGTTGTGTTTCTCTCATTCAGTTTGATAAAGTGTGTTTACAGAAGTCTCCGCTCGCAGCAGAAAAAACAAGTAAATAACACTTTCACTAAAAACAGACGAATCCACATTTTCTCCACATTTTCCTGTGAACACAGCACATTTCTCCAGATGGTGGAGTTTTGACTTCGTCTGCTGCGAAACCTCAGACTCTCGCTTCATCACTTCATCACACGCCCACAGACTTTATTACAAACAAGAAAATATATAAACATTTAACAAAAAAACTGCAGAAAGAACAGGAGGACTCAGACGTTTGTCCTCAGACCTGTGTCCAAACCTCAGACCTGTGTCCAAACCTCAGACGTTTGTCCAAACCTCAGACGTTTGTCCAAACCTCAGACGTTTGTCCAAACCTCAGACGTTTGTCCAAACCCCAGACGTTTGTCCTCAGACTGAGCAAGACTCAGAGACGTTTGTCCAAACCCCAGACGTTTGTCCAAACCTCAGACGTTGTCCAAACCTGAGACGTTTGTCCAAACCTCAGACGTTTGTCCAAACCTCAGACGTTTGTCCAAACCTCAGACGTTTGTCCAAACCTCAGACATTTGTCCAAACCTCAGACATGTGTCCAAACCTCAGACGTTTGTCCAAACCTCAGACGTTTGTCCAAACCTCAGACATGTGTCCAAACCTCAGACGTTTGTCCAAACCTCAGACGTTTGTCCAAACCTCAGACATGTGTCCAAACCTCAGACGTTTGTCCAAACCTCAGACGTTTGTCCAAACCTTAGACGTTTGTCCAAACCTCAGACATGTGTCCAAACCTCAGACGTTTGTCCAAACCTCAGACGTTTGTCCAAACCTCAGACATGTGTCCAAACCTCAGACGTTTGTCCAAACCTCAGACGTTTGTCCAAACCTTAGACGTTTGTCCAAACCTCAGACGTTTGTCCAAACCTCAGACATTTGTCCAAACCTCAGACGTTTGTCCAAACCTCAGACGTTTGTCCAAACCTCAGACGTTTGTCCAAACCTCAGACGTTTGTCCAAACCTCAGACGTTTGTCCAAACCTCAGACGTTTGTCCAAACCTCAGACATGTGTCCAAACCCCAGACGTTTGTCCAAACCTGAGACGTTTGTCCAAACCTCAGACGTTTGTCCAAACCCCAGACGTTTGTCCAAACCTCAGACGTTTGTCCAAACCTCAGACGTTTGTCCAAACCTCAGACGTTTGTCCAAACCCCAGACGTTTGTCCAAACCTGAGACGTTTGTCCAAACCTCAGACGTTTGTCCAAACCCCAGACGTTTGTCCAAACCTCAGACGTTTGTCCAAACCTCAGACGTTTGTCCAAACCTCAGACGTTTGTCCAAACCTCAGACGTTTGTCCAAACCTCAGACGTTTGTCCAAACCTCAGACGTTTGTGCAAACCTGAGACGTTTGTCCAAACCTCAGACGTTTGTCCAAACCTCAGACGTTTGTCCAAACCCCAGACGTTTGTCCTCAGACTGAGCAGGACTCAGAGACGTTTGTCCAAACCTCAGACGTTTGTCCAAACCTCAGACGTTTGTCCAAACCTCAGACATGTGTCCAAACCCCAGACGTTTGTCCAAACCTCAGACGTTTGTCCAAACCTGAGACGTTTGTCCAAACCTCAGACATTTGTCCAAACCTCAGACGTTTGTCCAAACCTCAGACATTTGTCCAAACCTCAGACGTTTGTCCAAACCCCAGACGTTTGTCCTCAGACAGAGCAGGACTCAGAGACATTTGTCCAAACCTCAGACGTTTGTCCTCAGACTGAGCAGGACTCAGAGACATTTGTCCAAACCTCAGACATTTGTCCAAACCTCAGACGTGTGTCCAAACCTCAGACGTTTGTCCAAACCTCAGACGTTTGTCCAAACCTCAGACGTTTGTCCAAACCTCAGACTTTGTCCTCAGACTGAGCAGGACTCAGAGACATTGTCCAAGCTGCAGACGTTTGTCCTCAGACTGAGCAGGACTCAGAGACATTTGTCCAAACTGCAGACTGAGCAGGACTCAGAGACATTTGTCCAAACTGCAGACAGAGCAGGACTCAGAGACATTTGTCCAAGCTGCAGACTGAGCAGGACTCAGAGACATTTGTCCAAACCTCAGACGTTTGTCCTCAGACTGAGCAGGACTCAGAGACATTTGTCCAAACCTCAGACGTTTGTCCTCAGACTGAGCAGGACTCAGAGACATTTGTCCAAGCTGCAGACTGAACAGAGGGACTTGTTTTCGTGGCTGATGCAGATATAGATCTCACTCTCTCAGGTCTAATTGTAAAATCGTTTGGATTGATTCAAAGCTTCAGAGATTTAAGTCTCACTGTCCGGCGCTGCAGAGACGTCCTGCTGCGTCACACAAACAAACAAACAAAGACATTCTCTGCAGTGTTTCCCAACCTGTGGACAGTTCTAGTGTTTACTCTTTCAGATTGTATTTATTCTCATGTTTTGCTTCAGAATCATTTCTCTGACACTTGGATTCTTCAGATTATTGTGAGAATCCTTCTGGTTAATAGGACGGGTTCATGTTTGACTCATCTGAAATTATTTTGACAAACAAACAAATGTAAAGGTTTGGGGTTCGTTAGTTTCCCATTGACTGCAGGTTAAAGACTCTTTTGTTTTATGTTTTTCTTATGAACCGACGTCTGCTGTGTTCAGACTTTGTTCCTTCTTCAGACGTGTCTCTTGTTCTTGTGTGACGTGTCTGCTCAGCTGGTTTATACAGGTTTTGGGACGGCAGGATAATGGCGCCACCTGCAGTCCGTTCTCTTCAGAGCTGTGTCCCAGGTGTGAGAGAGTTGGTCTGCCCCCCTCATCTCGATTCACAGTCTGGTGGGCGTGTTTTAGGATTTCAATGGTGTTTGTTGCTTTCGGTGCCTCTGACTCTGGCCTTGTCCAAGTCCATGAGGTGGTTCTGTTTCTGAAGATTCTCACACACCGAACACTTTCAATGCTATGTCTATGTGTAGGCGCGGAGCAGAGCGTCTACCATTGGCACGAAGAGCGGACGAGCGTCTATGCGCGACCAGCATGTGAAGAGTAAAGTGACAGTGGCTCAAAACGACCAGAACTACAGCTTTAACATGATCAGGCTTCTCAGTTATTCACTTATTCAAACCAAAAGCTGCACAAACATAAAAACACAGAACATGTGACTGAGACTCACTCTGTGGCTCCACAAAGGAAAAAAAATACTCTTATTCACTAAGTTTAGTCCAGGGATTCTTCTGGTTTGTTCGTCCTGTGCTGTCAATGTTTATAATTCATAAAACTCCTCGATTCTGGTAAAAACAAGAGGCTATTGTGGCCATAAAATACAACTTTATGTTTACAGCAAAATGAACACGATGTCTGTGATAAAAAATAACCTGTTGATTTGACTGAACCAGAATTATGGACTGTCATATCAAGCGCGCGCTTGTAAAGAGTTGGGTTAGGACGTGAGAATCCCGGGTTTGAATCTCACAAAAGTCAAGTTATTATTCTTTCTTTTCTGCACTTGTGCATACATTAAATGAAGACATAGTGTTTGTTTTGTGTTTTAAAACGGTAATATAATGTGCTTGTAAAGAAAGTAGGATTATTAAACAATTACATTTTAATATCTGCTACAGATACAAAAGTCTTCAGCAGCTGTAAATGCCTGAGCTCAAACTCACGCTCCTGTGGACTCTTCACCAGAGGTTACGTTAGCCGACACCTGCCGGTAAAATGTGCCGTTGACCGGAAAAAATAGACGTCCCCGGTCAGCTTGACCGGCAGAAATAATGGGCAAAAAAACAATAAGTCGAAGAAAAATGAGGAATGACACATGAAGTACTGTAGACTATTTAATGATAATTCCACATTAGTTCGTTCTGCGGCCAGTCCGGACGCTGCTCGGGTTCAGGGACTATAGAAAGGCTCGCTCTGATACACGTGACCCTGGCGCTGCTCGCAGATGATTGACAGGTGCTCAGAGAAACGAGCGCGTGCTCGTAGTGCTGCGTAGACCTGCTTTTCTTCTTCTCAACTCGAGACAAAATGTTTTACTCGCGTGTGAATACAGCTATGCTAAGTGAAGAGAATTGGTGCATGTAATGAAAGTGCGTTGTTTGTGAAGTGGAGAAAAAAAAAGGGAAAGTATAGAGGCAGATGGGGGAAGGCACGCGTCTCTCTTGAAGATTTGCTGATCAGCGTCAGCGAAACAGACGAGTTGCCGCTGGAGACAAACAGGTACAACACTTTAAACGTGAAGCCCGTCATTAAAACCTCGCGCTGAACTTAGAAATCTCCGGTTTAAAAGTGGGCTGCGTGGTCTCGATGCGCTCCGGGGCTTCCGTCTCAGACACACGGGGGTTGATCTTGGCCCGGGTCCAGCGCGTGCGTTGTCCCAGGCTTCTGGCTCAAACACACGGGATCACGCGGACTAACTTGCTCTGGTTCAGTCCGCAGACGGGCGTGTCATCATTATGATAAGTAAAAGTTAAAGACACCTCATTAACAACGACCAATTTTAGCTTTAAAATAGAGACTGTAGAACAGGCGAAAGCTCGTAGGTTACTGCCAAAATTCAAGTGCAGTTGTTTGCATAAAGCAATAATATGTGACTGGTTGTTCTCCTAATTGACCGGAATTTCCAGAAAAAAAAGTCTAGCGTAACCTCTGCTCTTCACAACAGAGTCCTGAGCACTAACCACTCTGACAGGAGACTTTAACTATGTTCCATTAGTCACAGATACTGTAGCTGCATGAACACGCCGCCGTTTGAAAGCTGCAAGTCGGTCGAGATTCGAATGATCAAGTGGCTACTGCCGTGCGTCTGGGGCGAAGCGACGCCTTCGGAGTGTAAGCGCCTTTACAGTGGTCTGAGATGGCAGACTTGAGTTGTTCCTGGTGGACTCACTGCTTATATAGACCAGGTTCTGTCGGGTTCACCTACAGATGTTTTGTAGGACAAACAAGGAGTTTCATCAATAAGGTTGCATTTGCAGTTTGTTGTATTTTATCTTTAGCCTGAACGATCGTAACTTTGTGTGAGGTTTGACTGGAGCGCTGGTGTTGTGTTTGTTCATTGCTCTGAAGAAGAAACAGTGTGCAGCTCAAACTGTCAAAGTATAAATACAGCAGAGGTCGGTTCAGAAGAAAAAACAACACATAACATGCATGTTTATTATTTTACTGTCTCGTACTTGTTTCCAGAGTTTGGATATTTTCGTTTCTTTGGTTTGTTTCTGTCTGTTTCTCTCTGTGGAGGTGATTTTAGTGAAAGGACTGAGCGTGTGCCGTTATGTCGAAGCCCAGATGTGTTTCCGCCGTTCGCTCCGACACAAAAACCTCCCAGGACCAGGACCGGCTCGTTTGTCATGTGTTAGCGCCGCCGCGGCTAATGGCTAATGGCTAATGCTGCTTCCCGGAGGAGTTAGCCCGGCTGTTAGCGCAGCTGCTAATGGACGGAACGGAGCAGAGTCCAGCAACAAAGCACCAGAGAAACTGGACCAAAGCAGGTCTGAAACAGGTCTATAACAGGTCCAAAACAGCAACAACGCACCAGAGAAGGAGGACAAAAACAGGGCTAAAACCAGGTCTGAACCAGGTCTAAAGCACCAGAGAAACTGGACCAAAGCAGGTCTAAAGCAGGACATAAATCAGGCTTAAACCAGCAACAAAGCACCAGAGAAGAAGAACTAAAAACAGGTCTGAACCAAGTCTACAACCAGGTCTATAACAGGTCCAAAACAGCAACAACGCACCAGAGAAGGAGGACTAAAGAAGGTCTACAACAGGACTAAAACACGCCTAAAACCAGGTCTAAAACTAGGTATAAAACAGGACTAAAACCAGGTCTGAACCAGGTCTAAATCTAGGTCTAAAACAGCACCAAAGCACCAGAGAAATGAGACTAAAGAAGGACTAAACCAGGAATAAAACGCCAGACAAACATGACTAAAACCAGGTCTATACCAGAGCTAAACCAGGACATAAAAAGGACTAAACCAGGCTTAAAGAGGACTAAATCAGGACTCTATCCCTCTCTCTTCTTCTCTTCATTTCTCTCCCCCCTCCCTCTTCTCCTTTTCTCTCTTCTCTTGTCTTAGCTCTCCTACCTCTCTCTCTTCTTCTCTCTCTTCCCTCTCTCGTGTGAGCGTAAATTCATTCAACTCTGGAGCAGAACTCTCTCTCCTCTCCTCTCTCTCTTCCTCTCTCTTCTCACTTGTTCTCCCTCTCCTCTCTCTTTTCTCTCTCTCTTTCTGTGAGAATAAATCGATTAAACTGTGGCTGATAACGGGAGCAGGACTGTCTCTCTTGTCTTCTCTCCTTCTCTCTCTCTCTCTCCTCTCTTTTCTCTCTCTCCCTCTCCTCTCCCTCCTCCCTTGTTCTTCCCTCTCTGTCTCTTCTCCTCTCCTCCCTGTTGTCTTTTCTCTCTCTTTCTGTGAGTATAAATTGATTAAACTGTGGCTGATAGCGGGAGCAGGACTCTCTCTCCTCTTCTCTTCTCTTGTCTCATGTCTTCCTCTCCTCCTCTCTCTCTCCTCTCCTCTTCTCTTGTCTCGTGTCTTTCTCTCTCTCCTCTCTTTCTCCTCCTCTCCTCTCTCGTCTCTTCCCTCTCTCTCTCTCTCTTTCTGTGAGCGTAAATTGATTAAACTGTGTCTGATAACGGGAGCAGGACTCTCTCTCCTCTCTCTCTTTCTCTCCCTCGTTCTTCCCTCTCTCCTCATTCTCTCTTCTCTTCATTTCTCTCTCTCGTGTGAGTATAATTGATTAAACTGTGGCTGATAGCGGGAGCAGGACCGGGACGTTCGGCCAAATGAATTAACAACTCAGACTTTGACTTTTCTATTACAGAAGCTCGATGTTTTATCTCCTCTGACCTCCGACCTCTGACCCTCATCAGTCCCTAATTTAACTCATTTAACACATTTAAGCCTCTGATGTCACAGACCAGATACAGAGTCTTCTCCTCTCTCACTGCTCGAGTTTAAGATCTGCAGAGGAACAAGACTCTAATCTAATTATTCAGTGGAAAATTCAGACTCCTTTCTATTCATTTGGACTAAAGCAGATTAGAATAACCTTTTGTGTGATGTTTTCAATTTAAATCTTTATAATCTACATAAAAGATTGAGTCGAACTGGAGTTTGAATCAGGTGTAAAGTCAGTTTGTTTATTCTGGTGTGAAAGTATAGACCAGTTTGATTTAGTCGCAACTAGGGCTTCACGATACATCGATATCGAATCGATACCGCGATATTGACAACTGTGATTAGCTCATCGCAAAAGCCTCGATATTCCTCCTTTTCTTACGCAGCACTTTAACAACTGTCTTTGGACACAGCAGCACTACAAAAGTGACACAGAGCAGCACAACAGCGACAGGTATTTGAACTGCACAACACGACTAAACAAAAGCCTGTAAACACTGCTTTGACTGTTCTAGTGCGTCTTCATAAATAAGGAGTCGCGCTGCTAGCGTTAGCCATTAGAGACCTGCATCAGGCGGGAATTCCCGCGGGATCCGTGAGCAAACCCTCGGGATCGGGCGGTTTTAGCGTTGCCTCGGGCGGGAGCGGGCGGTCAGGCCAAACACCTCGGGTCCAGACCGGACTCACACTCTCTCCTCTGTCTTCAAAATATTACATAGCAAGAAAGAAATACGGCTTTGTGTGCGCTGTTGTTCAACAGAGAGACACAACACTGACACCTGCGAGGTGCAGACACGTAAACTCTCTGCTGTATTTCCTAGTCTAGTGTGTGTTCATCTGTGAGTCCTCGCGCCAACAGCAGCCGCAGCACGGACGAAAGCTTTCCCAGAGGAGTGAATGAAGGACTGGCTTTTACACACGGGGAGATGGAGATAATACACATGGAGTTATATAAATAATAAAGTGTTTGTTTAGCAGAAACTGGAGGTGTGAGGAGCTTTGTATTTCAGGTCAGAAATACACAGACATCATGACTTTATGATTAAATGTGTCAAATGAACATAATCTCCTTGATGCAGATTATTTAGGCTCGTGCCTAATCATTTTAAGTCTAGATGCAGAGAGTTATGCAGAGTTTAGTCATTTGTATCCATGTTGTTATGTCCTGGGGCCGCCACGCAACCTCCATGTCACCAAAAAAAAAAAAAAAACTCTGGACCGGACGGGACCCGCAGGAGCTTCTCGGGCGGGCAGGCACACGGGGCGTCGGGATCAGGCGGGAACAGTCACGGATGCTTCGGGATCGGGCGGGAACGGTCACGGATGCTTCGGGATCAGGCGGGAACGGTCACGGATGCTTCGGGATCGGGCAGGAGCGGTCATAAAAATCTAGTCCCTGCAGGTCTCTATTAGCCATTACCTTACCTTAGCTTGGACAAGTAAATCATTGATAGTTTCCCACACAAGTCCAGTCTGTTTTCTTTACAAACATGAAATCCAAGTGAATAAAAGCTGCATGACTGACATTAATCCTTAAACACTGCCTTGTCACACAGCTTTGCTCAGTCCTTTTAAGATAAACGTTGTTATTAGAGTTTTAGCGATCTTTTTTTTTTCACTCTGAGACGTCAGAGCTGTTCAGCGGCAGTTGGCGCCATCTGCTGGCGTAACTTCTGTCTTAAGGCAAAAATCTTACACAGGATTAAAAAAATCTCATGCAGGCCAACTGAAGTGTCAAGGTCCACAACAGCCAATCATCAATCATATATGTTAAATATCGCATATCGAATCGAAATCTCAATATCAAACAGAAAATCGCAATTAGATTTTGTGTCAAAATCGTGCAGCCCTAGTCGCAACAACACACGACACCGAGATCCATGTTTGGAGGAGGTCTGGGTCCACTTCCAAACGGACTCCCGAGCAGTTTAAATACACTCCAACATGACAAGTACAACAGGAGAAACAAAGTAATGTAATCCCCTTTTTACCAATTATCAGACAGACACATTCTAAAGCCTTTATTCTCCTGCTTATCTGTGATCCCAGGCTTAAAGGAAAGGCTGGGGTTTATTCTCACAAGATTTACTGAACATGGATGTGTCCTAATGCAGTGTTCTATCAGTCTGTACGTGGATGTGTCCTGATGCAGTGTTCTATTAGTCTGTACAGTCTGGTCTTACTGAGATAATTAAACAGCTGTAATAAAGACGACTAAGACCTGCTCATCTCATGCAGAATCACGTCTGAACCTTCTCCTGCTCCGGGACAGTCCCTGGTTCCGAAAAGCCCTAATTTATAGCCTCTAGCTCCTGGTTCCTATCAGAATATTTATTTAGAAATATTTTCCAATCACTATTTTCTTGAACGTGTTTTCTTGAACTATGGAAGCAGCTTTCTTTAAATCCTCGCACAAACTGTTCAACAAAATAACCCTTTTGTAGGAGAGACTGTGTTCCCTGAGCGTTCGTCGGTCACATGGGTCATTCTCTGAAAGTGGGACCGTTTTGACCATTGGTTTCATTAAGTAAATAATAATTATTATGTAATATATACTACTAATGTGCCTCTAAAAGATTTAAAAAACATTGCAGCCCAAGATAAGATGGAACTTTTTTTTTACAACCTGCTTTTCAAAAAATAGCTTAAATCCTGACCAAAAGTGTGACATTCTTATCCAGCAATAAACATGATGTAATGTCCTCATGTAAACTCCATAAAATACTGCACTGAAACCCAATAAAATGAAGAACAATGTTGGAAAATATGTTTGCATTTGGTTTTTCTACTTTTTGTATTGAGGTTTGTGAATTCCTGGGTATCTGAATGTAACTGTTGGTGTCCATATAAGTTACACACGGACCTGATCAGTTTTATCAGCAAGTGAAGACTTTTCAACGCTCAGGAACCTTCAGCGGATAAACACCACTAATGTGTGTATTCAGAGAGAATAGCTCCAAAGTCTACATTTTATTTAGTTTATAGACACTCTCTCAGCTAAAACATGTGTCCGGTCGGTGTCCAGTTGGTGTCCAGTTGGTGTCCAGTTGGTGTCCAGTTGGTGTTCAGCCGGTGTCCAGTTGGTGTCCGGTTGTGTCCAGTTAGTGTCCAGTTGGTGTCCAGTTGGTGTCCAGTCGGTGTCCAGTTGGTGTCCAGTCGGTGTCCAGTCGGTGTCCAGTCGGTGTCCAGTTGGTGTCCAGTTGGTGTCCAGTTGGTGTCCAGTCGGTGTCCAGTTGGTGTCCAGTTGGTGTCCAGTTGGTGTCCAGTCGGTGTCCGGTTAGTGTCCCAGTCGGTGTCCAGTCGGTGTCCAGTCGGTGTCCAGTCGGTGTCCAGTTGGTGTCCAGTCGGTGTCCAGTTGGTGTCCAGTCGGTGTCCGGTTAGTGTCCAGTCGGTGTCCAGTCGGTGTCCAGTCGGTGTCCAGTCGGTGTCCAGTTGGTGTCCAGTTGGTGTCCAGTTGGTGTCCAGTCGGTGTCCGGTTAGTGTCCAGTCGGTGTCCAGTCGGTGTCCAGTCGGTGTCCAGTTGGTGTCCAGTCGGTGTCCAGTTGGTGTCCAGTTGGTGTCCAGTCGGTGTCCGGTTAGTGTCCAGTCGGTGTCCAGTCGGTGTCCAGTCGGTGTCCAGTCGGTGTCCAGTTGGTGTCCAGTTGGTGTCCAGTTGGTGTCCAGTCGGTGTCCAGTTGGTGTCCAGTCGGTGTCCAGTCGGTGTCCAGTTTGTGTCCAGTTGGTGTCCAGTCGGTGTCCAGTCGGTGTCCAGTTGGTGTCCAGTTGGTGTCCAGTTGGTGTCCAGTCGGTGTCCAGTTGGTGTCCAGTCGTGTCCAGTCGGTGTCCAGTTTGTGTCCAGTTGTGTCCAGTCGGTGTCCAGTCGGTGTCCAGTTGGTGTCCAGTTGGAGTCCAGTTAGTGTCCAGTTGGTGTCCAGTTAGTGTCCAGTCGGTGTCCAGTTTGTGTCCAGTTAGTGTCCGGTTAGTGTCCATGCTACATGCTGAATTATGCTGGATTGAGAGCAATTGAAATGGCCATATTGTAAAAACTAGTTGTGCATCTTTCTTGACCATTATAGATCCTGTCAGTATCTTTCTTGACCATTCTAGATCCTGTCAGTATCTTTCTTGACCATTATAGATCCTGTCAGTACCTGAAAATAAAACAATTGCTGCAGTTTGAATTTTCAGCCTGGATGTCACACTTTATAGTCCCACTTTCACAGAACGAACCACATATAAGTTCCCCTTAAGTTATGTTTTGTTTCCCTCTCTGTGAATTTTGACTGCAGGAGCTTAGCATTTGATTATGTTTAACTAGAAACATGAACCAAGTGGACCAAATCATAAAACTTTACAACTTTAGACTGGATAAACTATTGATTATTTGGTGAATTCTGCCCAGTGTGGAGTGAATGCAGAATGTGAAGTGTCTTTGGGCGTCTGGATAAATCTATAAGACAGTATTTATGTGTGAATCAGTGTGAAGTGCACATGTCCCACGTGTTTGTTTAAACTGTGTCCAAAATACAAATGTTCAAAAATGAAGAAACTTAACTTGTCATGAGCTGACACAAATCTGGGCGGGACTTGTCATGTGGCCAATCAGAAAACACTTTGTATTCTCATTTTCTGCACTTTCTCCTGTTAGTTCGAAGCACGGCGCCTCCACAGGCTTTTTATCACGATATTCTCTAAAATATATAATACAATGCCCAGCTCTAGTCATGATTATTATTGTTTTGTTACTACAATTGTATTGTGACTTGAATAATCACTGTTATTGATCAGCCTGATGATTAATCCTGACAGCTCTGGTTTCATAATCTTTAGTTTTCTCAGATAAATGATCATAATAGACGTTATAGTTTGAATGAAGCTGCGTTCAGAGCTGACTCATTAACACAGACTTGGTATTATTAAGCCCTGTTTCCATAGGCTCGGGTCGGGGCGGTACGGTACGGTCCTGTGCTGTTTCCACTGTGCAAAGCGACCCGTTCCGCCCCGTTTGCTGGGTCCATAGCGAGCCGCTCTCGGCACGGCCTTTACCCATGACCCTGGAGCAGATCTCGGAGCGGTCCCCCCTCGATGAATGACTTTTTGTTGCTCTGACAGACTTAACAAAGCAAAACTAGCGCATTAGCATCAGCTGTTTCCTGTTTGTTGAGGCAAAACACTGTAAAAATTGTAAATCCTGTGAGTAATGTGTCCAACATAATCCAGCCTCAAAGCATTAAACAGAACGCGTTTTGAAAATCATTATAGAGTCACAGAGACTTTGCAAAAAAGGTAAATAAATTATAAAAAGTTCCGATAAACCGGAAATAGTTTTTGTTTACACCAGCCTGACTTTCACGTCACAGACACAGACTTCAAATCATTACACGTGTTTTTGTGAATTGAATGATGCCAGGAAGAAAAAGTATAATTCAGGTACATTTTCTTTTTTATTTATTTAAGACAGTATGTGTAATGTGTGAGTGACGTCAGTCGTTCACGTAGCAGACCCTCGGGAGTCTGGACCTGCAGTGGAAACGCTCAGCATCATTAACATAAGCGGCCCAAACCACTCCAAAGTGAACCGGTCTGACCCAGGCCAATGGAAACGTGGCTGTAGACATTATAGTTTAATAATCTTTAGTCTTTTTCAGATTAACGACAGCATTAGTAGATGTTTTAGATGTTCTAACGCTGCTGCTGACTCATCCACACACTTTGTATCAGACGTTTTAGTTTAATAATCATTAGTTTTGACAGTATTAACGACAGTATTAGTAAACGTTCTAGTTCAGGAGTGGACCATTCTTTTTCTATTCAAATCCACACAAGTGACAAAGGGCCAGACCTCAATTATTAAAAGACTTATATGTGCTATCTATTATTATTGGACTTATTAACCACCGGTGCAAACACACGGCCAAGTCAGACAAATAAAAGAAATACACACTGCAAAAAATGTCATTCTAGATTTGCTAAAACATCTTTAATCTTTATTTTTTGTGGTTAAGATGGTTTTAGTTGACAGACTTGGACTATTTAACTTGCTTCAAGGTGTTTCTGTCTTGTTTAGATAGATTTATAAACTTGATTCAAGCTAAAATATCTTAGAAACCGTCAAATATATGAAATATGCTACGAGATATTAACCATTTTATTCAAATTTTGCAAAAATAATTCAATGAAGATGAATATTCTGAAGATTAATGACAGTATTTTAGATGTTTTAGATGTTCTAACGCTGCTGACTCATCCACACACTTTGTATCAGATGTTTTAGTTTAATAATCTTTAGTTTTTACAGATAAATGACAGTATTAGTGACAGTATTATTAGATGTTCGTGCTGACTCATCCACACACTTTGTATCAGATGTTTTAGTTTAATAATCTTTAGTTTGTACAGATAAATGACAGTATTAGTGACAGTATTATTAGATGTTCGTGCTGACTCATCCACACACTCTCTCTCACAGAGACTTTGCCGCAGCTCCAGTGTTTTGTCCAAACGAGCGGCTCTGATCGGTGGATTTTCTGAGGACAGACTCTCAGGACAAATACCTCAGGGTCACATGACTTCAGTCCACACGTATGACCACAGCGCCTCCAGCAGGACGCGGGGGGGAAGTGCGTCTGCTGCTTCAAGGTGAGTCTGGACGTTTGGATGAGACGCTGCGGCTGCTTTAGGCTCACTCTGGAGACTCTGAAGTGTTCTCTCTTTTAAAGGAGACGTTGTGTTTATTGTATTTACTAAACTACATCTGCAGGTCAGTCACTTACATCTGGTTCAACGTAAAACACTAAACTGACCTTGAACAGACTGAAAACAGAAACACATCATTTGACTGACAAGCTCTTCATTGTAAAACTTTACTTTTAGCTGCTGCACATTTTAAAGTATTTGTTTTGAGTGTTGTTTTAGTGGCGTAAAAGTGAGTAGCGTGTCTGATCTTCTCTTCTACATCTCTCCTCACGCTGTTCTTCTGACTCACGGTGCTTTGTCCCATTGCCTCGACGCGGTGTCAGTCCAGGAGCAGCTGTAGGCTTCCTCTGCCTTGCACAGCGCACAAACACACTGTGTCCCCACTACCGAGCGCAACCACGGCTCAGCTCTACTACTGCACAGATTGTCCCAAAACGCTTTGTCTATCGCCAAGCGCACAGGCACCTGGAGCGCTCTGTATACACAAGCTCAACACACTTTGACCAACCTCATCCTCCAGGATCCGTCTCTGTGGAGCCACACTGTTCTTTGGTCTTAGAAAGTTTACAGCGCAGTTTGAGGGAGAAGGAGACGAGAGGAAAAGACTGTGAGTGATGTGTGTGGAACCAGGGCTTTGAGTGGATTTGTTTTCTTTCACTCTTAAAAACGCTCTGACCAAACGTCCCACAGCTCAGTGTGTGAGTGTGGACAGACTTATTTCAGCTGCATTCAAGCCGCTGTCAGAGTGAGAGCCTCCGCCCCTCACACATGCACATATAGACTTATTTACCTATGTTTCTTTTTTCTTTTTTGTGATTTCAAAGAGCCTATGTTCAGTTTTATTACAGGGTGTTAAGTAAGTCTTATGTTTCCTGATCACGAGATCAAAAATGGGAAAATGATTCTAACACTTGCCCAAACAATATCATCGTGCCTTTGGATCTTTGCTTTTGTTCATGACGTCATTGACTTGTCGGAGTCGACACGACAAACGCTCTGGACTGTCGACACAAACCATTGGCGTAACTTTACGTAGGACCGGTGTGGACATGTCCACACCAATTCTGAGCCAACAGGGACAGTCCCCACCAACTTTTCATAAAATCTCCGAGTGTCTTCCTACTGGTTCATGCATCTATCGTCAGCTGGGGGTCTATAAACTCTTTCTGTCTTTCCACGCTCCTAATGCGCTCTTGTGTGCGTTTTCTTCGAGCCTACTTGGCTTTCTCTCTCGCTCTCTCTCTCTCACGCTCGCTCGCTCTCTCTCTCTCCTCCGACGGGTCACACATATCAGCTGTGCCCACGCCTTGGAGCGCATGAATTATCCACCTCGAAGCGAGCTGTGCCCCCTTTGTAGCGTGTACGGTCAGACCGTTGTGCTGTGCTTGCGTCTGTATAGCGCTGACTGCCCGCTCTGGAGAACGCCGCGCGTTATTCGCCTCCAAGTGCGCAGTTCTGCATTCTCCAAGCACAGACCTGGAGCGGACTTTCTGGACCAAAGACTCCGCCCATCGCACACGTGCAAATAGGCTTTGACTTATTTTTTATTGTAAAGAATTGGCTGATAGTTATGTTTTTAGTCTACGAGTAAAATAAATAAATAACACTTGTTAAATGTCTTGTAGTTGTTCTCTATGTGAACTGTTCGTTCGCATGACAGGGGCATTTCCAAGTGTCCCCACCAACCCTGATGCCAAAGTTACACCCTTGACACAAACATTCAGTAGTTGTGCTACTCCTAGTGGCAACATAATTTAATAGGAAACCTAATTTCTGGAGAAATCACAAATAAACACAGACGAGTGGGCGGGGCTAGGTGGTAGGTGAAAACACTGATTCCTCAAACCTGCAGGAATCAACCCATGGATGTTATTAACAGTGAAACTTAGCTCTGCCCACCACGTCAAACAGCAGCAGCAGAAGAAGAGGAGGAGGAGGAGGAGGGGCAGTACTTACTTGATGACGGTGCCTTTAGCGCCCCCTGCAGACGTCAGCATGACTCTGGACGTGAGGCTGATCTTTAAATCCTCCTGTTCTAAACCCAGAAGCTCCGCACAGAACTGCACCGACTCCGAGCTCTGGTTCCTGATGGCACAGCCGCCTGAAAATATAAAAAATATATATCAGATAAATTAAAACAGAAGCACAGCCACCTGCAAACACAAATAAATATATAAAATCAACTAAAAACACAAGAAACATGACCTAAATAAAGTAAAAACACTGGTTCCTGATGGCACAGCCACCTAAAAATATAAAAAATAAATATATAAAATCAACTAAAACTACAAGAAGTATGACTTAAGCTAAAGCAGAAGCACAGCCGCCCACAAATACAGAAAATATATATCAAATCAACTAAAAACACAATAAGACTTAAATAAATTAAAACAGAAGCACAGCCGCCTGAAAACACAGAGAAAATAAGACTTAAATCAACTAAAAACACAGAAACAGGAGGTTGTCTAAAATCACAAAGATCTTGCCTCGTTCAGACCAGACAGTATTTTTTTATGAATCCAGAGGTTTATGAAGCCGACACTTTGATTCTCGTTTTTTCAGCTCGATCGGGCATCAGACATAAAAAGCTTTTGAGTCGTCCAGAAGCAGAACTGTTGCTACTGCAGGAGACACTTCTACAGGACTGGCTTTTGTTCTTACACTTCTTACACCTGACTCTGGTAAATGCACTTTTCACCGTAAACATCAGCTCCAGCTCTGACCAAACCTAGAGCAGACCTGGAGATGTTTCCTGAGGCTGAAGAGTCAAACACAGAGACACTTTTCTCCTGTGACTGAAGTCTACAAGCTCTGAGAAGCTCCAGAGTCTCTCCATCTCCTGCAGCGGCTCCCAAAGACTTTTAGACCAGACATATTTTGCTTTTTTACTCAAATGTATCGTTATTTTGACTGTCACTGTTTCTTTAGACACTTCTGTGTGTCCACCACTTCTTAATGTTTAATGACTCAAGTTAGAACAACAAACAGAGGTGTGGACTTGGACTTGGACTCCAGTCAGACTTGAGTCACCGATTTTGTGACTTGGACTTGACTTGGACTTGGACTTGACTCGGACTTAGAACCCTTGACTTGAAATGACTTGGTCCAAAAATGACTTTAAAATGACAGAAACTACTTGTCTTGAGCATTTCTGTTTTCTTTCCTTTACATGTAATCGTCTTCCCTGACGATCTGGAACACCCACATGCACACACGGTCGTATGGTTTTGCTGAAGCACTTTTGGTCCGGTGCACATGTAAACTGTTTTAAAACTATTTTTAAGTAAATAAATGTGATTTAGCGCGATCGAGGCAGAACTAATATGTTCCTGATTCTACAGGGACAACTTCTAACTTCTTTCTTTTGGTGTCATCTGTGATACTTTCTTAGAGCCGCATAAAAATCTCGGATGATTTAGCGCTCATAAACGCGTCAGAATCAGAGCAGGAAAAATACCGCTGCTGCCGCACTGTATCTTTTTTCATTATTTTTTTTCAGTTGCTCAACTCCTTTTTTAACTTTGTGAAGAGAACACAAACCTCAGATGTATAATTTTATCCCAACATTAGGACACAAGACAGTGAATGCTGTATATATCATACTTGTACTGACTGTGTCTGTGTGTTTTCAGTTTTCACTGAGCCGGAGCTTTTGTGTCTGAGAGTTAAAGCTTCATCCAAGTTAGTTTGCTGTTTTTCAAACGATGCACATGTGTTTCTCCTCCCAGGGCCACACCCTTCACTGTAACTGGGCCAATGAGTTACTTAGGAACACTGAGGTTTTGATTGACAAGGTACCTCGTTATCTATTGGTCAACGTTTTACTGGCCTCATCATGTCCATAGTTTATATATTAATTAGTTTTTTGCTTAGCATAAGTACAAGGCTGTTACAAATCTATGCAACTGTTTTGACCAAGACTGACAACAAATATTTTTGAAAATCCTCCATACAACCTTTAAATGTCTCATGCAATTTAGATATTAGCAGGACTCCCTTGAAAAAGAGGTTTTAATCTCAATGGGACTTTCCTGGTTAAATAAAGGTTAAATAAAATAAAAAAAAAACATTCTGACAATAGTACATTATTAAAGTGTTTGTTTTTTTTGGTTTTTATTTCTACATTTTTACGCATTTCTGTTTAAAGACATGAAAATGTAGGTAGAGGACTTGGACTCGACTGGGACTTGGCTGTTTGTAACTTGGAACTCGACTTGGATTGGGCCTCTTACGACTTGGGACTTGACTCAGACTTGGACTTGGTCACTTAGGACTTGAGACTTGACTGGGACTTGAGGCCAAAGACTTGAGACTTGCTTGAGACTTATGCACGTCTGATAAAAAGTCACGGACACTTCTTGACTTATTCTGAGGTGACTTTCTCTCGTGTTCCTCTCTGAAACTCTGCCTGTGACTCTTGTAAAAGGAAATGGACGTTACCGTGGAAACAGACGAAGGTAATGACATCATCCTTCACCTGTGACTGTGAGAGGCTAAGCAGGAGCGAGCGTGAGCAGGGCCGGGATGGGAGACCCTTTTGTCTGATTCTTCTGAAGTGAAAAGAGACGGTGACGCCGTTGTCATGGGAACGGCCGTCGGCTTTTTTAAAAAAGTCTGAAGGACAAACTCCCACGTGTAGAGTTTAGAGCCGACGAGTCACGAGAGGCAGAGAAAACCAGGTCTAAAACCAGGTCTGAAACAGGTCTAAACCAGGTCTGATACTACGTCTAAACCAGGTCTGAAACTAGGTCTAAACCAGGTCTAAACCAGGTGTGGAACACGACTAAACCTGGTCTGAAACTAGGTCTAAACCAGGTCTAAAACACGACTAAACCAGGACTAAAACAAGGTCTGAAACTAGGTCTGAAACTCGGTCTAAAGCAGGTCTAAACAAGGTCTGAAACTAGGTCTAAAACACGACTAAAACCAGGTCTAAAACCAGGTCTAAACCAGGTCTAAAGCAGGTCTAAAGCAGGTCCAAACCAGGTCTGGAACACGACTAAACCTGGTCTGAAACTAGGTCTGAACCAGGTCTAAACCAGGTCTGAAACTAGGTCTAAACCAGGTCTGAAACTAGGTCTAAACCAGGTCTGAAACTAGGTCTAAACCAGGTCTGAAACTAGGTCTAAACCAGGTCTAAAACACGACAAAAACAGGTCTGAAACTAGGTCTAAACCAGGTCTAAACAAGGTCTAAAACACGACTAAAACAGGTCTGAAACCAGGTCTAAACCAGGTCTAAAACACGACAAAAACAGGTCTGAAACCAGGTCTAAACCAGGTCTAAACCAGGTCTAAAACACGACTAAACCAGGTCTAAACAGGTCTAAACCAGGTCTAAAACACGACAAAAACAGGTCTGAAACTAGGTCTAAACCAGGTCTGAAACTAGGTCTAAACAAGGTCTAAAACACGACTAAAACAGGTCTGAAACCAGGTCTAAACCAGGTCTAAAACACGACAAAAACAGGTCTGAAACTAGGTCTAAACCAGGTCTGAAACTAGGTCTAAACCAGGTCTGAAACTAGGTCTAAAACAGGTCTGAAACTAGGTCTAAACACGACTAAAAACCAGGTCTAAACCTGGACTAAAACACGACTAAAACTGGTCTGAAACTAGGACATTAACAGGTCTAAAGCTGGTCTGAAACTAGGACTTTAACAGGACTAAAGTTGGTCTGAAACTAGGTCTAAACCAGGTCTAAACCAGGTCTAAAGCTGGTCTGAAACTAGGACTTTAACAGGACTATAAACCAGACTAAATCCAGTTGAAGTGAGTAAAAGCTGCAGTTGCAGGTCAAACGAGGACAGTGTCATTTTTACAAACCAATTACAAGATGAGTTTAGAGAGAGAGAGAGAGAGAGAGGGAGAGGAGGGAGAGAGAGAGAGAGAGAGAGAGAGAGAGAGAGTAAAGAGAGAGAAGAGAGAGAGAAGAAGAGAGAGAGAGAGGGGGGGGTGGAGAGGGGGGAGAGAGAGAGAGAAGAAAGAGAGGGAGAGAGAAAGAGTGACAGAGAGAAGAGAGAGGGAAGAGAGGGAGAGAAAGGGAGAGAGAGAGGAAAGAGAGATAAAGAAAAAAGAGAGAGAAGGAGAGAGAGAAAGAGTGAGAGAGAGAGAAAGTAAAGAGAGAGAGAGAGAGAGAGAGAGAGAGAGAAAGAGAGTTGGGGTTGTGTGGGAGGAGAAAGACAGACTTCCTGCTGAGATGAGAGAAGTGTTTAAGTGGACTCCAACAGAGAGCTGTGGTACTGCCTCTGGGAACTGGAACTAAACACGGACTAAACCAGGACTAAACCAGGACTAAACCAGGACTAAACAAGGACTAAACATGGACTAAACCAGGACTAAACAAGGACTAAACATGGACTAAACATGGACTAAACCAGGACTAAACATGGACTAAACCAGAGTCCCTTTCACACATAGACCCTTACACGGTAAAGTTCCAGTATGTGGTCAAGTGTGAAAGGCTCCAGAACGGAGACACGGTATATTTTGTCCTGGCATTTGATCTGTGTCGATACCTAGTAATATTACCAGGAACAGTCGCGGGACTAGTCCCGTGTTGACATGTGTGAAAGCAGAATGTGACTGCCGGTGCAATCCCCATGGCAACAGAACAACTCACAGCCAGAAACACATAGGCTCTTTGCTACTACTGCGCTTCAGACCAGCCTTAAATCTGAGGGATTAAAAGTGATACGATATATCCTGCCCTACTCTTGAATCATCTGACCTTGTCACAAAGAAAACACTTTTTTATTTTAATAGAAAGCTATAAAATACGTTTGCAAACTCACAGAATTTATGTGTGGTCAGAGTGAAGTCCAGAAAGCCTCTTTTCTAAAATGCAGTCTTGACGTCCTGTGTAAAACGCGAGCTAGTCCCAAACCAGACTCCGGTCCTGGTTCGCCAAACCACGGCAGTGTGCGGCTTCTTGCAGGGCTTCCTTCGTCTTGTGCACGGCAGTCCCGGTACAGACGGGCCATAGGCTATCCTCCCTTCGTGCACGCAAGTCCCGGTAAGGACAGCACGGGGCCGTATCCTCTCCGCGAGCTCACGAGTCCCGGTGCAGACAATACGGAGCCTTCTTCCGTGCGCGCGGTGTGGCACAGTTCAGCGCGTGTTTATCCAGATCCAATGGGTTCTGCTCGATGTCCGCGCTCCTGGGCAGTGGTCCACAGTCCATTCTCGCTGTGCCCAAGTGTGTGGACGAACTCCAACGGTCACTCGCACTCCCCGGCAGGTAAAGGGAGAGCTGTCGGCTCCTCCACTGTCTCAGGACTGCCCATCCAGCAACATTATGCGGTGCCCTCCTACGGGCCTCTGTACGCTGCATTCGCACACCAAATACATCCCTGCATTTCTCCCCGCAAATAATAAGCCATTATTTAGCCAAGCATCTTGCAAAATAATCTAAACAAAATGATAATAATAATATTAAATGTTAAAAAAGCCTTTCAAACAAGTTTAAAAGTGAAAATGTGCTTTATAGTAGAGTTTGTGCCTAAAGCATTCCATATTGCAGAGTCAGATGTGAATGGTGACGACACGGTATTGTTGTGGGATGATTTGCATATATGAATGGGGCAAATGGTGAAGCATACCGGCAAACAAGACACGGTACTTTAACGGGTTCAATGTGTGAAAGGGGCTCAGGACTAAACCAGGACTAAACCAGGACTAAACATGGACTAAACATGGACTAAACACGGACTAAACACGGACTAAACACGGACTAAAGCAGGACTAAACAGGACTAAACCAGGACTAAACATGGACTAAACATGGACTAAACATGGACTAAACACGGACTAAACACGGACTAAACACGGACTAAACCAGGACTAAACCAGGACTAAACATGGACTAAACATGGACTAAACATGGACTAAACATGGACTAAACCAGGTCTAAACCAGGACTAAACATGGACTAAACATGGACTAACCAGGACTAAACCAGGACTAAACCAAGGACTAAACATGGACTAAACCAGGACTAAACATGGACTAAACCAGGACTAAACCAGGACTAAACCAGGACTAAACCAGGACTAAACCAGGAGTAAACCAGGACTAAACCTGGTCTAAACCTGGACTAAACACGGACTAAAACAGGACTAAACCAGGTCTAACCAGGACTAAAGCAGGACTAAAGCAGGACTAAACCAGGACTAAACCAGGACTAAACATGGACTAAAACAGGACTAAACCTGGTCTAAACCAGGACTAAAGCAGGACTAAAACAGGACTAAACCAGGACTAAACCAGGACTAAACCTGGACTAAAGCAGAAGATTGTGTCCATTACCTACGGTGCCAGTGGCTCTGCTCAGTCTGGTTGTGTTTCCATGAACGTAGTGTCCAAACTGATCCTCTGCCACTGAGATGGACACAACCACCGGTCACTATGGCTGACGCGCTTCTGATGCCTAATTTACATGATTAACTTTCTTTAATTTCAGTCCAGTAGGCGTAATAAGTGTAGTAAAAGTCCACATGGCATCTTAGTGTCGTGTTGACGAGTGGGTTTGAAGCGCTGCAAGTGATTTGTAACTGCGCCACGGACTTTAATTTAATAGATTTAAACATGATCAGTGTCAGAGCAGCTCAGAAATACCTGGTCTTAGTGAAGAAAAGACTTTTGAATGACACTTTCCCTTTAATCTTTTGATAATGTGACTTTATATATTTGTACGTTTATCTAAAGCTCATGTTTGACCAAATACAACTAGAAAACCTCCTGTTCCTGTTGTTTACCTGATTCTGTCTGTTACACGTCGAACACAAGCTGCTCTAAACCTGCAGGAGGTTCGGTTCTTTACTTTTGCCGTGTTTGCCTCGACTCTTGACTCGCTGCTGCCCTTCAGAACGCCCTGCAGTGACGTTATTAAAGTGACATTACCTGAGGTGCTGCCGGCCTCCTCGAAGTCCACGTTCCCCAGGTGCATGACTCCGGCCACCGTCCTGAACAGATCCAGCTTCTCCGACTCGTCCAGACCGATCTTCCTCATGGCCTCGCTCATCCGGCTGAAGTCCAGGTGGTCGTCCAGGAGCGGGTCCTTCAGAGGGCCGCTCTTAACGTGCTAAAGACAGAATATACAAATTAGAACACAGAGGGTCCTTCAGAGGGCCGCTTTTCACGTGCTAAAGAGAGAAAGAAACAAGTTAGAACACAGAGGGTCCTTCAGAGGGCCGCTTTTCACATGCTGGAGACAGAAAGAAACAAGTTAGAACATAGAGGGTCCTTCAGAGGGCCGCTTTTCACATGCTGGAGACAGAAAGAAACAAGTTAGAACATAGAGAGTCCATTAAAGAGACGCTTTTCACGTGCTGGTGAGAGAAAGAGACAAGAAACAGGTCAGAGAGAGCTGCTTTTAACGTGCTAAGACCACCCGGTCTGCCAGTCCAGAGGTACTGTCCCATTTTGCCACGCGATGTTGCAGAGACGTGTCAGGGAAGACAGTCCCCGACATCCAGAGACTTGAGATACTCAGGACGGATCTCATCCACACCCGGAGCCTTGCCACCGAGGAGCTTCTACAGCCTCAGTGACTTCAGACTCAGCTATCACCCTCAGTCTCTGCTTCCTCCTGAAAACTGGCGCTGGCACTGAGAAAGTCCTCCTTCCTTCCACCGTCCGACTAGTCGAGGTCACAGCTCTCCACCTGCTCTGTAAACAGTGTTGGTGAAGCTTCCCTCTCCTGAGGCGTCGGACGCTTTGCCAGAATTTCTTTGAGGAAGACCGTTAGTTCTCCTCCATAGTCTCTCTGAAATCCTCCCAGCCCCGAGTTTTTTCCTCTGTGACCACATGAGCTGCAGTACGCTGGAGGCTGAGAACATGGCCCACTCAGACTCAGTGTCCCCATAGTCTCACTCTGCAATATAATCCCAACAGACCCTCATGATACATTTGGGTCTGCTGGGTCTGTCCAGCTTCCTCCTCTGCAGAGGATCCAACTCACCACCAGGTGGTGCTCTACAGCTCTGCCCCTCTCTCAACCCGAGTGTCCACAACACAACTGAAGGTCCAATGACACTACGACAAAGTCGATCATTGATGGACAAACTGTAACTAGCACAGAAGTTCAGAAAGAAAACACCCCTCGGTTAAGATCAGGGGCTGTTCCTCCCAGTCACCGCTCTCCAGGTGTCACTGAAGTCCCAGAGGAAGAACTATGAAGTCCAAGGTCGGTGCACTGTACAGTAATCCTCCTAAAGACTCCACTAGGCCGGTCCTCTGCTCTGTTGTTTGACCCGTAGGACGACACAACAGTGAGAGACCTGTCCTGACCTGAAGGCTCAGGGACACAACACATGTCTCTGACCTGTGTGGGTCTAAGCAGGACAACACCAGCTCCTCTCACCCAGGACAACACCAGAGAAGTGGAGCGTCCAGTCTCTCTCCAGGAGTTATGTTCCAGAGCCTGAGCTGTGCTGGAGGTGAGAGAGACTAAATCTAGTCTATAGAGCTCAACCACCTGCCCCCGACTGCCCCCTTGTCCTCTGTGTACCCGACTCCATCAAACCCTCTGTGGGTGGTGAGTCCACAGGAGGGAGAGCCCAGCCGGGGCCCATGGGCCACCACCCCAGGCCTGGCTCCAGGGTGGGGCCCCTTGATACTGACTTTGTCTTATATTATGTATATTATATAAGTGTCTTCTGTGAAAAGCACTTTGGGATGTTTATCTTAATGTTTCCTGCACAAGATCATCAAACTCCTTCTCTTTCCTCCCAAACTAAAGCTGCAGTTGTTCTCTCATCAGGACAATAATCTCTTTGACTCTTTTGACTCTTTTAACTAGAGGCTAAAACAGATAAACAGTCGATAATGAGACGAGAGCTGGAGACGGATCTGTTTTTCTCTCATTTCAAAAATCATTTCAAAGTTTTTAATCTGTGAAGTTTTCTAATGAAACGTCAGAGTCTGATCAGTTTAATCTGTCCAAGTGTCAGAGCCAAAGCAGAGTTTTTATAACAGAAAACACTCTTAAACTGTCTCTGCCTCAGGAGGAACCAGGCTTTGTCAGTATTTGTAAAGAGACTTGGCAGTGATTCAAAATGTAATTGTGATTAATCTAAAGTTGTGCACAAAGATCAATGAATAATTAAACTAGTCTTTATTTATTAAACTGTCTCTTGTGCTGCAGAGTCGTGGTGTTTTCGCTCTCCATCAGATTGGATCTTTGAGGAAGATTATTTCATCGTGTTTTAAGTTGAAACAGATAAAATCAAGCCAATTCAGTCCTGGTAAAACCTGGTCCAGTTCTCAGATAGTCCTGTGTTAAATCCTACTGACTCTTCACACTGTGGGAGGTAAAACAATCTAGTTTTTATAGTTAGTAAAAGTAAAAATCACAGATACGTGTGTAAAGATTCACACGTCGCTGCTGATCGAGGGTTAATTCTCCGTGAACATGTTATGGAGGTGTTACTCCGGGTTTACACCAGAGAACCAGCCTAGTCTGATTTAAACCTGGGCAGACTGATGAAGGAGCTGTGTGGAGTTTGCATGTTTCTCCCCGTGTCTGGGTGGGTTTCCTCCGGGGTTAAGGTAATATCCTCCAGCTACAGTAGTCCTGACCAAACCTAAAGAACAGCCAGGGCCAAATGCAGAGAACAAACTTCCCTACGAGGACAATAAAGTCTACCTTACCTTAGAAAACTGGTCGACTCTAGTCTGAATACAGACTCATGTAAACAGACTTCGATCTGCAGCTGGACAAATGTGATTGAGCAGCTCACAAACTGCACACCACACATTCACTCCAACAGTAAAGTTCACATTTTTACAACAATAAAGTCCAAAGTGCACAAAGTGGCACACACAGTCACAATATTTAATTTAACTACATGTTTAATACAGTCCTATATATACATGTCCCAGAAAGGCCAATGTGTCATTTAACAGACGATATGAATAATACACAATATTAACTCTTTCCCTGCCAATGACGATAATTGTCGTCATAAGCTTTTTATTATATGCGGCGATAGAGGGATCTCTGACGCACGTGTCCGGTGCATCAGCATTTAACAATCATGTTGCACTTTCATATATTCACCACCGGAGGGCAGTATCACATTAGCACAAGGCCACAGAGGAAAGCCCAGGACCCGGATGCACGTCTTTCCTGTTTACTTTATGCAGCGCAGTCGGCTGTGTTTACGTGATCATCGACTCTAAAGGATCGTCTTTCTTTTCAAACGGATTACAGGAACACATCTTGGACTAAAAACATAGTTGAGTAAGTTTAGAGCAGATATTTGATCTTTAAAATGAAGAAAAGATCATCCTACTGGACTAGGACTGGACTAGGACTGGACTAGGACTGGACTAGGACTGGACTAGGACTGGAGTAGGACTGGACTAGGACTGGACTAGGATTGGACTAGGACTGGACTAGGACTGGACTAGGACTGGACTAGGACTGGACTAGGACTGGACTAGGACTGGACTAGGACTCTGAGGAGAACGACTCATGCAGCGAGTCTGGAAGAGAAAACTAAACTTTCTCCTCTGTGAGCGATCCATAAGTGTCAGAGTAAGTCAAACTACTGGATTTCTTCATGTTTGAAGGGTTAAATATAATCGTTGCCCTGTGAAAGCCTCTGAATCTATAGAATTTGCATCAGAAAGTAGAAAAAGTCCTGTGATGCCTCCTCGTCTGTAACACAGCTTTTGTTGGTTTAAAGATGAAAAAGACACTCGTCCTCATTGTTTTAATCACGTGAAGCTTGTATTTTTATCCTAAAGACATTATTTCATTGTACTGGCTAATTTTCTTTCACCAAAAGTAGAACAAACAAAAATAACACTGACATGAAGTTTGATTTAGAAAAAGGCCGTTATCTCAGAAGTTTCTCCTCAAACGCTCAAATCTAATGAAAACAACGAATTTCAAATGTTTATAAAAAGAGAACGGAATAACGTAGAATAACATTTATTTTTTTAAATGAAAGTAGACACTTGTAGGTCTCATTTGATGTACAACATGTCATAATTCCAGTTGCACAAGATTTTTTGTGGAGCTGTGAATATTGCTTAAAATTAGCAAAAAGTCCTGGCAGGGAAGGAGGGTCAAAGTGAGAATAGGGCTGGCAGTGAAAGAGTTAAGGTAATCAACATAATACTAGTGATGGGCCAAATGAAACGGGCGTTTCAAAACAGTTCCGAAGCTTCGAAGCGCATGTGTTTCGAAGCAGTGCTCCGAAACGTGATTCAAAACCCCAGTCACGTGACCTCAGTGTTTCATGAACCGCAGTAGTTTCACGAGTGTTTCACTAGGGGGCTTGTGGTTCAACAGGAGTTTGATTGACAGTGTTTTGAACGAACCACGGAGCAGGACAAGCCTTGTCACTCACTTCAAAGGTTTAAATGAAAAGTTAGACGTCTATCCTTGTGGGTTTGTGAGAGGAGAGAGTATTAGCGATTTTGAGAGTGATTTTGACAGTAGTTAGCCAGACTGTTAGTTAGGAGTTTATAGTTACAGTTTAGTTATATACACCAACATATATTTAGCAGTAATAACATTCAATAGACACACATCATAACACGGTAGGCTATGTTGCCAGGGAGGGTTAGAAAAGAAAATTAGAAAAGCATCCATCAATATTTCTGCATTAGTGCAATTAGTGCTTTTGTTACAGATATTAGCAGACACATGTGTATATACACTTATGAAAGGCTCATGTTTTTAAATCAATGCATCAGTAACATGTACACAGAAAAGATAGAGAAACATGTTTATAAAACAGAGATTATCTGCACCAAATTAAAGCTAAACAGTTTATGTGAACTTATTTTATTTGGAATCAAACAATTATTGAGCGGTCAACAAATAATATTCTATTGACCCTATTTTGTCCCGCCTACTTTTCTAGGACGTGCACTTCCTGTTTAGCTGCATTTAGCCTGTAGACTTCAGTCGATGGGTTTATTTTAACTGTCATTATATTTAATTAAAATTGCCCCACAAGACAAACAAACACGTTAACTACCTTAACAGAGCTAAACAGGAAGTGCACTTCCAAGCCAAGTGGGCGGGACAAAATAGGGTCAATAGCTTTTATTAAACTTTTTATTTTACAAACAGAAAGTCGCCCGTATCACACACGCAAAAGTGAATCTTATAACGACACTTCACCACTAGAGGTCACTGCTGGGAGGGTTTACAATCATGTTTCTGAACTTCGAATCATTTTGCTGCTTCATGGGGCTTCGCTTTGCCCATCACTACATAACACAGTGTGAATCCTGCAGAGGTGAAGCTGGCGCAGCAGGACAGGTCTCTCCAGGGTAATTACTTTCTTCTCTCACATGTGAACTGGAGCAGAACTGGTCCGACCAGTTTTAGGGAAAAATACAAATTGAGTCTGTTCTTTTACCTGATTTAGTCTAATGAACGAGCCCAGTTTTTTTCTCTTCATGTGTTTTAAACCGGGTCGGGCCAAATCAACATCTCCTGATCCAGAATCTGATTAACTCTACCACCTGTGTCTCCTGTTTTACCTCAGATGCCCTCCCTGGGTCTTACCTCTGGACTTTTGCGGTTCTGGTGGATCTTCTTGTCCGTGTCTTTGGTGGCGAAGAACCTCGTGCAGCCTTTGTTCAGATACTGGAAGAGAGAGAAGACGTGGACCAATCAGACGAGTTTAAACTGAGAGGGAAGTGTCTGGGGAGAGGGAGGACCACCAGCAGCAGAAGCAGCAGCAGGAGCAGAGTTTTTAGTCTCAGACACAGACTGTGAGCAGCAGACGGACATAAAGATGCAGATTCTACAGCGACGCTTCATAAACATCTGCCTCTCCTACAGCAGGAAAACACAAAGATCTGAGGCGGAAAAACAGGACAAAAATGAACAAAAAAACTGAACAAAACGAGACAAAAACAGGACAAGAACAGGACGAAAACAGGGTAAAACTGGACAAAAACGGAAAGATCTGAGGAAAAAAAACATGACAAAAACTGGATAAAAATGGGACAAGAACAGGACAAAAACAGGACAAAACAGGACGAAAACAGGATGAAAACAGGACAAAAAAAAAGGACAAAAACAGGAGAAAAAACGTGACAAAAACAGGACGAAAACACAAAAAACTGAGGCGGAAAGTGAGACAAAAAACTGGACAAAAACGCAAAGATCTGAGGCAAAAAAACATGACAAAAACTGGATAAAAATGGGACAAGAACAGGACAAAAACAGGACAAAACAGGACAAAAGCAGGACAGAAACAGGACGAATATGGGACAAAAACACAAAGATCTGAGGCGGAAAAACGGGACATAAACAAGATGAAAAACAGGACAAGAACATAACAAGAACAGGGCATAAAAAGGACAAAAACACAAAGACCTGAGGCAGAAAAACGGGACAAAAACTGGACAAAAACAGGCTGAAAATGTGGCACAAACTTTACAAAATCAAACAGATGCGAGACTGAATTTGAGTGAAATCATGACAGCAGCACTACAGACAAAACTCAGTCTGTACAAAACATGTTTGGAGGGAAAGTCAAATGAAATAAGATTGTTTTGTGTGTTTTTTAAGGACACGCGTCTTGTAAACTGCAGCTGTTTAAGTCTTTAACCCTGATCTAACTAAAGTCCTATTCACACGGCACGGCTTCTGAGTTTTTTTTAAACTTTTCGTAAATGACAACAGATGATTTATGACAACAACCGTTTACTTTATTCATGAAATGTGTTGTGTTTTCTGTTTGTAAATGTAGCTCTGGTCACGTAGTTGACAAAAACAGGACAAAAACAGGATTAAAACAGGATGAAAACAGGACAAAAAAAAGGACAAAAACAGGAGAAAAAACGTGACAAAAACAGGACGAAAACACAAAAAACTGAGGCGGAAAATGAGACAAAAAACTGGACAAAAACGCAAAGATCTGAGGCAAAAAACATGACAAAAACTGGATAAAAATGGGACAAGAACAGGACAAAAACAGGACAAAAGCAGGACAGAAACAGGACGAATATGGGACAACAACACAAAGATATGAGGCGGAAAAACTGGACGAAAACAGGACAAAAACAGGACAAAAACAGGATCAAATCAGGACAAAAAAAGGACAAAAACAGGAGAAAAAACGGGACAAAACAGGACGAAAACAAAAAACTGAGGCGGAAAATGAGACAAAAAACTGGACAAAACGCAAAAATCTGAGGTGGAAAAACGGAACATAAACAAGATGAAAACAGGACAAAAACGTGACAAACACGAGATAAAAATGGGACAAAAACAGGCTGAAAATGTGGCACAAACTTTACTTGATTAAACAGATGCGAGACTGAATTTGAGTGAAATTGTGACAGCAGCACTACAGACAAAACTCAGTCTGTACAAAACATGTTTGGAGGGAAGTCACAAGAAATAAGATTGTTTTGTGTGTTTTTTAAGGACACGCGTCTTGTAAACTGCAGCTGTTTAAGTCTTTAACCCTGATCTAACTAAAGTCCTATTCACACGGCACGGCTTCTGAGTTTTTTTTAAACTTTTCGTAAATGACAAAAGATGATTTATAACAACAACCGTTTACTTTATTCATGAAATGTGTTGTGTTTTCTGTTTGTAAATGTAGCTCTGGTCACGTAGTTGACAAAAACAGGACAAAAACGGGACAAAAACAGGACAAAAACGGGTCAAAAACGGGACAAAAACAGGACTAAAACGGGACAAAAACAGGACAAAAACAGGACTAAAACGGGACAAAAACAGGACAAAAACAGGACAAAAACAGGACTAAAACGGGACAAAAACAGGACTAAAACGGGACAAAAACAGGACTAAAACGGGACAAAAACAGGACTAAAACAGGACTAAAACGGGACAAAAACAGGACTAAAACGGGACAAAAACAGGACAAAAACAGGACTAAAACGGGACAAAAAACAGGACAAAAACGGGTCAAAAACGGACAAAAAAGGACAAAAACGGGACAAAAACAGGACAAAAAACAGGACAAAAACAGGACTAAAACGGGACAAAAACAGGACTAAAACGGGACTAAAACGGGACAAAAACAGGACTAAAACGGGACAAAAACAGGACTAAAACGGGACAAAAACAAAGGACAAAAACAGGACAAAAAACAGGACTAAAACGGGACAAAACAGGACTAAAACGGGACAAAAACAGGACAAAACGGGCAAAAACGGGACAAAACAGGACTAAAACGGGACAAAAACAGGACAAAACGGACAAAAACAGGACAAAAACAGGACAAAAACGGACAAAAACAGGACTAAAACGGGACAAAAACAGGACTAAACGGGACAAAAACAGGACTAAAACGGACAGAAACGGACAAAAAACAGGACTAAAACGGGACAAA
>JBBPFD010000723.1:0-137315 GCA_038363315.1 Mugilogobius chulae | reverse complement strand
AAAACAGGCTGAAATGTGGAGTAAATGTGGTGTAAACTTTACCAAATCAAGAGTCATATCGTGACAGCAACACAGATAAAACTCAGTCTGTTTGGAGGGAAAGTCACAAGACATGAGATTGTTTTCTGTGTTTTTAGGACGTGTTATGTAAACTGAACTTGTTTAAGTCTTTAACCCTGATCTAACTAAAGCCGGCTGCAGACTACAGGAGTTTTGGACCGATTTTAGGCCCGATGTGCCTCTCTACGAGTTCAGGAGTGCAGTATTCTTTTTTACGATCATCACGCACGTCATCTTCAACACACCTGAGAAGCACCTTTACTAGACTAGAGAACTGTGTCTCTGTTCTTCACTGTCAGACTAACAATCCTGGAAATGTCCTTATTTCTGTGGAACATTCTTTTCTTTGGCTAAAGTCAAAAATCACAAAAGATCCTAAACTCCTGTAGTGTTCTGCCGGATTAAGACTACACACAAACGCGACAACGAGAACGGTTTCAATTCTAGACCTATGTGCTGGCGAGCGGTGCAGCGCGAAAGACGCAGGCAGTGCGGACGTCTACGCGCGACCTACATGTGAAGAGCAGAGTGACAGACAGTGGCTTCAGCTTTAACATCGTCAGACTCTGAGATCATAACTTATTCTGATCAAAAACTGCAGAAACATAAACACAACCGACCCTGGGACTTACTGACACTTAAACAACTTTATAAAAAATGAAACTTTACGAGACGTTCGGGTCGATATCAGAGATGTGTGTCCAGTTTAATGTCCGATCTGTGCAGCACTAAACTAAACACACAACTCAGAACATTACATTTGTTTGAAACTGCAGCTGCTCTCAAAGGTCTACACACGCTGCTGTTTTCTGGAGTTAAATTACTTTTTTCTGCTGCTTTACTTTCGTGGTGTTGGACAAACATTTGTGACGGATCTACATGAGTCAGCGCTGGTACAAACTCAGAGGACATTACAAAGAAAGAAACTGGACTGATTCTGTTTACGAAAGCTCCACAGAAAGAAAAGATTATGAACTACAAACAGTGAAACTACGATTCTAAATGAGACACAAACATAAACGGATCGGACGGGTCGTTGTGTGACTTTAGTTTGAGAGACGACAGAGTTCTGGAGGAAATCTTGTGTTTTTGTTCAGACTCAGAAAAGTCGGAACCTCGAGTGAAAGAGACGACGTTTCTGTCTGAGTTTATTGTTTATGAAAAGCTTTCGTGACGAGTGCTTGTTCAGAGGGATCATGTCCAAGTTGCAGCCTGAGGACTCGTCAGTGAGACACACTGTTTTATCCTGTATATAGTGCCTGTTGCTAAGCTCCTGCTTTTTATTCCTGTTATAGTTCCTGCCTTTTTAGTCACCCTGCTTTCAGCCCGTGTTTACGTACCCGTTTTAGTACCTGCCCCTTCTAGTCCTGCGTTAGTCTCGCCGTTTTAGTCCCCTGTTTTAGAGTCTCCTGTCTTCTTAGCACGCCTCTTTTGAGTCGCTGCTTTAGTCCTTTTAGTCCTGCTTTAGTTCCCGTTTTAGTCCTTGTTTTTAGTCCTGTTTAGCTCGCTGCTTCAGCCTGCCGCTTTAGTCCGCTTTTTTAGTCCGTTTACTCCGCTTTAGTCCTGCTTCTAGCGTCCGTTTTGAGTCCTGCTCTTTAGTCCCATGCTTTACGTAGACCTCGTTTCTAGTCCCCACCTGCTTTACTCCATCATCGTTTTAGTCCTGCATTAGTCACTCTGTCTTTAGTCCTGTTCTATTAAACAGTTTCTTTATTTTCCGCACTTTTTTTGGGCTTCTTTGTTCATAGGGTCCCGCCGCGCCTGTTTTTTAGTCCTGTGGTTTCATCCCCGTTATCGCTGTTTTAGCCTGTTTCCAGTCGCTGCCTCTTTAGTTCCTGCGTTAGTCCTTGTCTTTATCAGTCCCCGTCTTTTTAGCCTTCCTGTTTTAAGTCCTGTTTTCAGAACCTGTTAGTCACTGCTTTAGTCTTGTTTTAGTCCCCTGCTTTATCCCCTGTTTTACTCCTGTTTGATCCTGTTTGACGTCCGTTTAGTCCTGTTTTCAGTCCCCGTTTTAGTCCCCGTTTTAGCTCCTGTTAGTCCGTGCTTTAGTCCTTGTTTCTAGCTGTCCTGCTATTAGGTCGCTGCCTTTTAGTTCCTAGTTTCTAGTCCTGCCTTTATGTCCCTGTTTTAGTTCCCACTTTCTAGTCTGCTGCTTTATCCATGTTTTAGTCCTGTTGCTAGTCCGGCCGTTTAGATCCGCCGTTCTATTCCATCTCCAGTGTTGTTAACGCTGTTTGAATCCTGCTACTTAGTTCCTGCTTTAGGTCGCTGCCTCTTAGGTCCTGCTTACGTCTCCTTCTTTAGTCTCCTGCTTTAGTCCCTGTTTCAGTCTCTGCCCTCTTAGTCACCTGCTTTAGTCCTGTTTAGTCCTGTTTTAGGTCCCCGTATTTTCAGTCCCGTCTCTTAGTCTGGCACCTTTCAGTTCCTGCTTTAGTCCTGCTTCAGTCCTCCTTAGTCCACGATTTTAGTCCTGCCTTATAGTCCCTGCTTTTAGTACCTGTTTTAGTCACTGCTTTAGTCCCTGTTTTAGTCCCTTTTCAGTCACCGACGTTTTAGCTCCTGTTTTAGCGTCCTGTTTTACACCCTGTTTACGTCCTGTTTAGACCGTGTTTCTAGCTCCGTGTTTATTAATCCTTGCTTTAGGCCTGTCTTTAAGTCCTGTTTGTAGTCCGTCTTTTAGTCCCTGTTTCTAGACCATCAGTCCCCTTTGGTTTATTCACCAGAAGTCCTGCGTGCTTTAGACCTGTTTTAGTCCTGTTTAGTCCCTCTGTTTAGTGAATCGACATGCTTTGAGTCCTGTTTCCTATGCAGTACGCCCGTTTTAGTCAACGTGCCGTTTATTAACCGATTTTTCAGTTCCTGCCGTGTCTGAGGTCCATCGTGTGGCCTGTTTAGTCTCTAAAGACGATCCGTTTAGCCCTGGGTTTTAGTCACTTGTTCACCTGTTGTCAAATAGCCTGCGTCCTTCTGGGTCCGATGACTGGGACAAGCACAACAGTATAGATCTTTCTCACTCCGTAAAACATAGGGCGTTGTATCTCCGGCGAGCGGCGCGCTCTTCAGGGGATGCCTTAGCAGTGACGGAGGCGCGGTCCTCATCGCGCTGCTTTAGTCCACAGTTTTTCTTCCAGCTTTGTTCCTTGTTCAGACCTGTCTTCAGAGCTGTCCTGTTCCAGCACCTTGTCTTTTGCAGATACCCTAGTTTAAGTCCAAGTTTCAGAACGCTGTCTTCGTAACTATGATGTTTAGACCGGATTTTAGGACAGGTGTTTTCATCCACCAGCCCCTGAACCGTGTCTGGGCCTTTCAGGTGCAGACGCGGTCTCGTTCAGGCTCTTCCGGACTCCCCGACACACATTCGGGTAGAACGAATAGCTCGTCTGCGCTATTTCGGCCATCTGTCCTTGGACTCTTGAAGTCGCAGACACGAGACTGTCAGCCAGAGAGTATAGTGAGAGACGGAAGCCGTCCCACCACCGCGGGTCTGGAAAAAATAAAAAGACACAGGAAAAACACATGAAAACACACAACAAAAACCCAGCAAACACCAAGAACAAGTCACACACAGATTATACAGCTTTGAACCCCTCGCACCACAGTGTTCAAAAGTTGGCATCAGAGCTGGACCAAAGCTTGGCACTAAAGACGTTAGGATCAAAGTGGACTAAAGTTGGAGTCAAAGTTTTAGACCTAAAGTGGACCTAAAGTTGATCAAAGTTAGCACTAAAAGTGTTGACTAAAGTTAGCACTAAAGTGGACCTAAAGTAGAACTAAAGTGGACAAAAGTTGGAACTAACAAGTTGGATCCAAAGTTAGACTAAAGTTGGATTCCAAAGTTGGACTTAAAGGTTGGACTAAAGTTGATCAAAGTTTAGACTAAAGGTCGGCACTACCACAGCTTGGATCAAAGTATAGTGACTACAAGTTGGCGATCAAGAGTTACTTAAAGTTGCGACTAAGAGTTGGATCAAAGCTTAGACTAAAGTTGGACAATAAAGCCTCGGAGAAGCCAAGAGTTGGAGTCAAATGTGGAGGACCAGTGGAGTTGGCACCAAAGGTTGGGCACTAGAGTTGGATCAAAAAGGTTGGAATAACAGTTGACACAGAGTTGGGACTAAAGATGGACCTAAAGGTGGACTGAGCAGTTGGACTAAAAGGTGGAATCAAAGTTAGCACCTAAAGCTCTGAAGCAAAGTATTAGGAGCAAACAACACCTAAAGAGCTGGAACCATAAGTTGCACCTAGAGTTGGATAAAAACAGTTGGACCCCAGAAGTTTTGAACTAAAGATGCGACTAACAGTTGAGACTAGAGTTGGACCAAAGATGCGGATCAAAATGATTGGACCAAAAGTTGGACCAGAGGTCTGACTAAAGTTGCGAACCAAAGCTGACTAAAGTTGGACCAAAGCTGGACTAAATTTGTATCATATATATATCTAAAGTGGGTTTAGATCCAAAGGTGGACCTTATAAGCTGTATAATAGTACTAAATGTAGTACAAGAGTTGAGCGCAGATAGCTGACTAGAGAGTGACCATAGAGTGTGAGGCGGCAGAGAGCGGGACTGAGGGGTGGACTTGAAATGGAGCCAGAGGTGGCGAGCGTAAAGTGGACCACAAATTGGACCAAAGTTGGACTAAAGGTTGGACCAGAGTGGACCAAAGTTGGACCTAAAGGGCTTTTGGGGGACTTAAAAAAAAAAAAAAAAAAATGAACCCCCCCAAAAAAGGGGGTTATTGGGACTTTAAAAAGAAAGTTGGGGGGAAAAACCTTTTAAAAAAGTTAGGGGGGACCAACAAGTTTCGAAGGAACCAGAGTATGCGACCCACAACGTTGACTAAGTTGGACAAAGTTAGAGCCAGAGTTGACCAAAGTTAGAGCAGAGTTGGACCAAAGTTAAGAGAGTTGGACCAAAGTTGGATCAAAGTTGGATCAAAGTTAGACCAATGTTAGACCAAAGTTGGACTAAAGTTGGACCAGAGTTGGACCAAAAACAGTTTCTGATCCTGGGCTGTTTTATAAGGTTGCTTTTATCAGGACAAAACATGCAAACTCCACATAGAAAGGCCCCATGTTGAGCAGGAGTCGATCCCTGGACCTTCTCACTGTGAGGCCGGAGCTCTAACCCCTGAGCCACTGTGTCTAATAAATATAAGTTAATCTAAAACTAAACTGCGAGGTCACGACAAGCGGCCCAGAACCAGAGGAAGCTCCAGGTTTGAAATGTAAAGTGAATCTCTCTCCTTCTCACTCTGTTCTGGTGAAAGTCTTTAGCAGCAGAGTTTAAAGTGTGCTGAAGTTAATTGTCGACACATTTTAAAGAGACAAACCTGGGGCTTTTGTTGGTCCAGTTTGTCTCAGATTTACACTTTAATGAGTCTAATTAAACTCATTCGTTTTCCACACGGATCGTTAACGAGAACGCTCCAGGAAAACCCACTTAGATTTAGTCTAACGAACTTTAAAAACTACGACAGTTCACTGCAGAAACAAGTCCTGAGCTAGTCCAGTCTAGTCCTGCTCTAGTCCAGGTTTAAGTCCAGGTTTAGTCCTGCTCTAGTCCTGCACTAGTCCAGGTTCAAGGTCCAGGTTTAGTCCAGGTTTAGTCTCTGCTTTAGTCCAAGGTTCTAGTCTCGCTCTGGTCCAAGTTTTGATCCGCTGGTCTGTCCAGGTTTAGTCCCTTGCCTCGGGGCCAAGCTTTACATCCTGCTCTGGTCCAGTTTAGTCCTCTCTGTTCCAGGTTTAATCCTGCCTCCTCGCGTCCAAGGTTGTAGATCCTTGCTCTGGTCCAGGTTTAGTCCTGCTTTAGTCCTGCCTATGACCAGTTAGTCTTTGTCTGGTCCAAAGTTTAGTCCTGCTCTGGTCCAGTTTATCCGGTCTGTCCAGGTTTAAGGTTCCTGCTTGAGTCCCTGCGCGAGACCAGGTTGTAGTCTCTTCTCTAGGTCCCAAAACAGCGTTAATCCTGCACTAGTCCAGGTTTAAGTTGCCAGGTTTAGGCCTGGTTTAGTCCACGTTTAAGTCCAGCGTTTAGTCTACACGAGACTTTAAAAACTACGACAGTTCACCGCAAAAAGACAAGTCTGTTCCTAGTCCAGGTTTAGTCCAGTTATAGTCAGGGTTTAGTCCAGTTAGTCCAGGTTTTGAGTCCTGCTCTGGTCCAGGTTAGTCCTCAAATAGTCCAGGTTTAAGTCCAGCGTTTTAGTCCTGTTAGTCCAGGTTCAATCCATGTTTAGTCTAACGCGCAACTTTTAAAAAACTACGACAGTTTCACTGCACAAAACAAGTCTTGTTCTAGTCCATTTAGTCCAGGTTAGTCCAGGTTTAGTTCCAGTTTTAGTCACAGGTTTAGTCCTGCTGCTGGTCCAGGTTAGTCCCTGCTTTAGTCCTGCTCTAGACCAGCGTTTATCTGTCTTCCAGCCGTTTAGTCTGCATCTTGGTCAGTTTAACTACTGCTCTTGGCCCAGGTGGTGGGTCCCTGATCCTGCCTCTGGGCTGATGCATATCTCAGTCCGGCCTTCTGGTGCCACGGTTTTCTCAAGTCCAGGGTTTAGTCCTCTGCTCGTAGGTCCAGGTTTAGCTCAACGAACTTTAAAAACTACTGACCGCAGTTCACTGCAAAAACACAAAGTCTGCTCTAGCCAGGGTTCAAGTCCAGGTTTATTTAGTTCCAGTTTAGGCCTGTTCTGGAGTCCAGGTTTAGTCACCTCTGTCTCGGTCCAAGGTTTAGTAACCAGGTTTCGCTCAAGGTTAGCTCCTGTTCTATCCCTAGTTTATCTTCAGTTTTGTCCAGTTTGAGTCTCAAAGGTCATTGCATCCAGGGTTTTAGTTCTGCTCTAATCCATGCGTTTTAGCTTTCCTGCTGCTGAAGTCCAGCGTTTGTCCACGACTGTGCTTTAGTCCCAGGTTCGTCAGTCCAGACGTTTAGTCTCTGCTCCTAATCCAGGCTGTTTTTATCCTGCATCTAGTGCCAGCGTTTAGGTCCAAGTGCTAGTGCCGATAGTCTAGTCCTGCTCTAGTCCAGACGGTTTTGTCCACGTTCTAAGCCAGCGTTAGTCCTGTTTAGTTCCTGCTCCCTGAGTCAAAGCAGTAGCAGTCCAGGTGTAGTCCAGGTCTTAATCCAGGTTTGACTGTAGCGCACTGTTTTAGTCCCAGGTATTTAGTTCTCATGTTTAGTCACGGGGGTTCCTTAGTCCACGGTTTAGTCCTTCGCTTTCTGGGTCCAGTCTATCCCAGTTATATCCGCTGCTCTAAGTCTCCAGGTTTAGTCCAGGTTAGTCCATGTTTAGTCCAGGTTTAGCCAGGTTTAGTCCTGCTCTGGTCCAGTTTAGTCCAGGTTTAGTCCTGCTCTGGTCCAGGTTTAGTCCAGGTTTAGTCCTTTGTCCGTTAGTCAGGTTTAGTCCTGCTCTGTAGGTCCAGGTTTGTCAGTTAGTCTTTTAGTCCAGGTTTAGTCCTGTTCTAGTCCAGGTTTAGTCAGGTTTAGTCCTGCTCTAGTCCTGCACTAGTCCAGGTTTAGTCCTGTTCTAGTCCAGGTTTAGTCCTGTTCTAGTCCAGGTTTAGTCCAGGTTTAGTCCTGCTCTGGTCCAGGTTTAGTCCAGGTTTTGTCCTGGTTTAGTCCTGTTTTAGTCCAGGTTTAGTCCAGGTTTAGTCCAGGATTAGTCCTGCTCTGGTCCAGGTTTAGTCCAGGTTTAGTTCTGCTCTAGTCCAGGTTTAGTCCAAGTTTAGTCCAAGTTTAGTCCTGCTCTAGTCCAGGTTTAGTCCAGGTTTAGTCCAGGTTTAGTCCAGGTTTAGTCCAGGTTTAGTCCTGGTTTTAGTCCTGATTTTGTCCTAATTATGTGTTGGAATAATTTGGGCTAAAAAGACATTTTCTTTCAGTGATAATCTGGTTTGTTCTTTTCAGGTTTGGTCCTGAAGCCGCTGAAGCAGCACCACGGACAGCTCCTCATTTTAAATCACTCTTTTACACTTTGAACAAACTTTTTCTTCTTTTCAGATTTAAAAACAAACCTTCTCGTTAAAGTGAATCTCCACAAACTTCCCGAAGCGGCTGCTGTTGTTGTTCCGAACCGTTTTGGCGTTCCCAAAAGCTTCCAACAAAGGATTCGCTGAGAAAGAGGAAAAAGGAGAGAGTCAGTAAAGTCAGTTTTTATAGTTTTGAAATGAGTTTTTACCTTCTACGATCCTCTCGTCGATGTCCTGCCCAGTGCCGTACGACGTCGTCAGATATCTGAGAAGAAACACAGACAAGAGCGTTTATATTCTCTGAATTTGTCAATTTAACTCTCCCAGTGTTGTTTTCTGACTCTGACCTGAGCACAAACTTGGTGTTTTCGGTTTTTCCGGCTCCAGATTCTCCTGAAACGATGATGGACTGACTCATCTTCAGAACCTTCATGTCTCTGTAAGCTTTGTCCGCTGAAACAAACACAAACAAATATGAGCTTTATCGATTTAATCACAACTAATCAATTATTCCAATCATCATCAGCTCGTTTACTGATCGAAGGATGTCTTTACTGTAGGTTTAAAGTGACAAAACTTCTGTAAAAAATCTTTCTAAACCAGAGCAATACAACTTTATTTTCTCCAGGGCCAGAGCAATAATCATCTAATTGTTTACTAAATCAAATAAAACTGTTTTCTGATCATCGTAATCAATAACAGGACTATTATAAAGACTATATTTTTATTTCAAAGACACTGAATCACTCAAACAAAACTTCATTTGTAAATATCCTTCAACTTAAGCCTTGTGTGATCATAATTTAACTTTCACTTTGGGTAAAAAATATACTTTAAAAGACACAATAGAAATGTCTTTTATCAGTAATCAACATTAGATTTGATTCAACTTTGTAAAATAACCACATTTAAATTAAATAAAACACAAAAGACGCCTGGACAGTGACAGAACAAGACCAGAGACTGAGACGGAACAAAACTAATCCTGTGTATTTTCAGAACACTGTTGGACGACCTGATTCAAACCAAACGTTCTCAAAGTTTTCAGACCGAAACCTGCAAAAGTGTCCAACTCATCATGACCTCCTTGTAATAATTTAAAGCAGAAAAACAAAATAAACTGTGTCAAATGTGTTTGTTTTGGTAGTTTATTGTTTCATGTCACTAAAATGTACTCAAACACGCAGCTTTCAGGTGAAAACAGATTAAAGACAAAGTTATAATTATTAAATGACATCTTCAAACCTCACGGCCCCAGATTCTGCTTTGTTATGGAAACTTTAAATGTAACTTTTATAAATTCTGCCAGCCCGTGAGAAAGCTCGAGCTAAGAGATTCTCGGAATCCGTAAGTCTCTACATGTGCTAAATTCTTTGTTCTAACCAGCAGGGCTCCAGGAAGCTCTTTGTTTGCCGGTAGCTCCCCCAAACTGGAATAGTTGATTAACACCTGAGTGAGAGCAACTGTTGCCTACTTTGATATGTATGAAGCTTTGTGACTTGTGTATAAGAGACATGACACAGACTGGGACAGGGAAGACCACTTGGGCAGACCACGGAGCAAGGACAGAGACTAGGGATATGAGGAAGCAGAAGGCTGGGAGAGGAGATCCCAGAATGGAACACTGAGAAAGCCTTAGCTCATGTAATAGCATGAGCTGAGGGACAATGAATTGAAGAAGCTGAAATGGAGGGACACCTCCATTTGAACTGAGATCTCTCTCACAGCAACAAGGCAAGGCAAGGCAAGGCAAGTTTATTTGTATAGCACAATTCATACACAAAGCAATTCACAGTGCTTTACAAGGCAGGAAAATGCATCAAAATTACAATAATTAAATAATCAGCATAAAATTTACTTTAAAAAGAAGTAAAGAAATAAAGAGTGCAGACAAAGTATTTCAGTCATATGCACAGATAAAAAGACATGTTTTCAGCCTAGATTTAAACATTGTCACAGTGGAGGCCTGTCTTACATCATCAGTCCACGTTTAGTCCTGACTCTGGTCCATGTTTAGTCCTGACTCTGGTTCATGTTTGGTCCTGACTCTGGTCCATGTTTAGTCCTGACTCTGGTCCATGTTTAGTCCTGACTCTGGTCCATGTTTAGTCCTGACTCTGGTCCATCTTTAGTCCTGACTCTGGTCCACGTTTAATCCTGACTCTGGTCCACGTTTAGTCCTGACTCTGGCCCATGTTTAGTCCTGACTCTGGCCCATGTTTAGTCCTGACTCTGGTCCATGTTTAGTCCTGACTCTGGTCCACGTTTAGTCCTGACTCTGGTCCATGTTTAGTCCTGACTCTGGTCCATGTTTAGTCCTGACTCTGGTCCATGTTTAGTCCTGACTCTGGTCCATGTTTAGTCCTGACTCTGGGCACCAGCAGGAGGCCGGTCCCTGAGGTCCTCAGAGTGCGAGATGGTTCATAACGCACTAACATGTCAGAGATGTACTTTGGTGCTAGTCCATGGAGAGACTTAAACACAAGCAGAGCTGTTTTAAAGTCTATTCTCTGAGCCACTGGAAGCCAGTGCAAAGACCTAAGCACAGGACTAGTGTGATTGTACTTCCTGGTTCTGGTCAGGACTAATGTGATCATACTTCCTGGTTCTGGTCAGGACTAATGTGATCATACTTCCTGGTTCTGGTCAGGACTAATGTGATCATACTTCCTGGTTCTGGTCAGGACTAATGTGATGTACTTCCTGGTTCTGGTCAGGACTAATGTGATGGTACTTCCTGGTTCTGGTCAGGACTAATGTGATGGTACTTCCTGGTTCTGGTCAGGACTAATGTGATGGTACTTCCTGGTTCTGGTCAGGACTAATGTGATGGTACTTCCTGGTTCTGGTCAGGACTAATGTGATGGTACTTCCTGGTTCTGGTCAGGACTAATGTGATGGTACTTCCTGGTTCTGGTCAGGACTAATGTGATGGTACTTCCTGGTTCTGGTCAGGACTCGAGCAGCAGCGTTCTGGATGTACTGCAGCTGTTTTACCTGTTTGGTTTGAGTGAGAGCAACTGTTGCCTACTTTGATATGTATGAAGCTTTGTGACTTGTGTATAAGAGACATAACACAGACTGGGACAGGAAAAACCACTTGGGCAGACCACGGAGCAAGGACAGAGACTAGGGAGATGAGGAAGCAGAAGACTGGGAGAGGAGACCCCAGAATGGAACACTGAGAAAGCCTTAGCTCATGTAATAGCATGAGCTGAGGGACAATGAATCGAAGCTGAAATGGAGGGACACCTCCATTTGAACTGAGATCTCTCTCACAGCAACAATCGATTATGAACAATTATACTTTTGTAAATAAATAATACTTTTTGAGCTTGGACAACTCTCAGCTATTCATTTTTCTACATGAATACAAAATTAATCCACAACAGCTTCATGAGCCCTGAAAGTCCCAGCCTTTAGTTTGGGAATCAATGTTCTCAACCACTCATTAGGGATGCGAAGCTTATCAGTTTAATCAATAATTGTGATTCGACTGGACAAAATATCAGTCAGAGTTTTGTCAACAGCTCCGTTTATAGAAAATATTTCAGCATTTTGTACTGAAAAATGCATTTGTGATGTAAAAATGTGAATATTTGTGTCAACGAACAGCAGAAGATCAAATAAAAACACTGCCAAAATAAAGATTTATATATTTTTATATATATTTTATTTCATTTTCTTAACTATGGACCATATGTTTGTTGTTGTGTCCTTAATAAAGATTAATAAATAAAATAAATAAAGATTAGCGATAATAAATAAATAACATAAACCTGACTTACCATTTTGTCTTTCAATCCATAAACATTTTAACAGGCAACATTAACTTTCATAAAACTGGTCACAGACTCGAAGAAAAGTGACCTGTTTCACAAAGAGAATGAAACTTTGTCATTTTTGTGAATAATTGCGAAAATGTGATATTGTGACATTTCTACAACTCATTTAATATTCCAAAGAATCACAGAACGAATCCATTAATGAGACAAAAAAGGTCGTTTTCTGCAGCTCAAGAATCAAGAAGGAAAAATCATCTTGACTGAAACTGAGCAAAAATAATAGAATTTCTGTTTGTTTTCCCCGTTTGAACATCTTCAGTTTAAACTCTGTCTTTGTGTTACATCAGTGTTTCTTCTCAGACGGAGTGAGAGCGCCCTCTACAGGCCACAGGACAAACTGCAGCCTCATTAAAGCTCCATCTGTTTTGTGTTTCATCGTTAAAAAACACATTTAAACACTTTTTATTCTCTCAGACTGAGGAGTTACGTCTGACAGAGTGAAAACAGTTTAAAAGGATTTATGACACGAGCAGTTACATTTCAGTTTTAACGAAGACTTCTGAAGTGAAGTTTAAGAGTTTTCACACTTAGTCTGAGCTGGACTGAAGTTAAACTGTCTTATATTTTTATATTTTTACAGTACAGAGCAGACCTGAGCAAACTGTGGCCCAGGGACCAGACATGGCCCTCTGTCTGTTTTAATCCCAGAATAAGCATTACTCTTATTATTTAATGTAAGTTAAAACTACTAGAATTCAGAATATTCATCTCACTTTTAGTTATTTAAGCCAAATTAGAATTATTGTCCCAGTGGCGGCTCCTGACTCATTTCTTTGGAGGTGCTATAGTCAATACATTGCCAGCTATCAAAGCCCTATGCCCACAATTATATTATATGGTCTAATCAATCATGGTCTAAACTTGGTCTAAACTTATGTCAATAAAACCATAAAATAAAGATGTAGATCAGGGATGTCAAACTCATTTAGACAAAGGGCCACATTGGCATCGGGGTTGTCCTTGAAGGGCCGGTTGTAACTAAAATTAACCTTACTAAACTATGTCATACTACAAATAATATACTACAAATAATAGTTGTATTTGATTATTTATTGAAGAGACAATTACTGACTATACATCTGCATTAGTCTGACTTAGCTGACTTTTGTCATATTATGCCATAAAATGTATTCATCTCCATTCAGAAAGTCTTGTTTTAACTTTCTATTGCTACTGAATTGTGTAGATGACTTTTCACCTCCAGAACATTACACAATGCACCTTTAAGTTTCAGACAAATAATTTCATTAAGTTAAGACACCCAGATTACTTCTGGCACTATTATAAAAAACATTATAAGGCTTGAGGGCCACATGAAATGAGGTGGAGGGCCGCATCTGGCCCCCGGGCCTTGAGTTTGACACATGTGATCTAGATCATCTAGATCAGTAAAATGCATAAACAGGCTTTATATTTATAATAACACGTCTATTTGTTAATATTGAAGACAATAAAACCAGCCTGAGAGCCACAGTAAACATGGACATGGATGAAAACAAGTTCAGAAAATATACAACTGTAATACACGATTATACATCTCCCACCTTCTGTTGTAACGTGTCTATATTCCGAGTTGGATCACTAGCACTAGCCGCGCTCTCTGTTTGACTGACAGGTGAACGTGCCTTGCGTCGTCACGTACGTCTGCGCGACGACGCACAGCGTTGGTGCTGCTCCCGCGAGTCTCATTAGTTTATATTGTAGAGCTGGAACTTATTAAAAAAACGCTCTTACATTAGATTCTATGGAAGCAGCGGGAGTGATTTTAAACCAGCCTGAGATCCACCAAAAGAGGCGGGACTATGCACCGGCAGCGAAAATAAGCTTCTCTGATTGGACAAGGATGTTTGATGGAGTTTTAACTAAGTTTTAGTCGGTTTTGATCAACTTTAACAACACGACTCGTTATTTTTTCCTCTTTTTGTTGGCGCTGCGTCGCACCTATCGCCCTGATGACGAGCCGCCCCTGAATTGTCCTAATATTTAACTGCACATTTGTCTTGTTTTAAGACATTTCTGACTGCTGGGCTGTAATCTGTCGACAGAGTCTGAGTCGGCCAACATTTCTATTAGTGACTGATCATTTCATTTAGATTATAAGGATTTGTATTGAACAGTAACAAAAGAAATGAATTAGCTGAAGATTTATCACTGATCTTATGTGTTTAGTTGATAAATTATTGATTCTGCCTGGACTTCATTTGGGGCACAGTTTGGGTCAGATAAATTATCACTTCAAAATGCTCTTTTAGCTTCAGAGCCTTTGCCACGCCCCCTTTTCAGTCGATTAATCTGTTGATGGAACATGTTTGTAATCGACCACAGCTCTACTGAAGGTTTACAGGATATTTTAGCCTGAATTAAATGTATTTAATGAAGTCAGGTGAACATATGAAGAGCAGGGATCTGTGTTTATTTGTTTGTTTGTGTAAAAGCACCAGAGTCCGCAGAACAGTGAGAGAAGATGTAATAACAGGTGTAATTTTTTATTTTATTTTTATTTTTTTTTTAAAAATGCTCCTCAGCAACATCAACAGCTCTCCTGGCTGTGTCTCTAAAACAAGGAGCAATTTTTGAAACTTCTTGATTTTCAGCTCACTTTTTATCAGGACAAGTTTGGACTTCAACCAACTGAGAAGTGTAGCGCTGATACTCAATAGACTTGAGCTAAGTACAGTCAGATTTGAGCAAAGGAGACGTCTTTTTCTGGTAACCATGGATACCAAGCAAATGCTCATGCTATGCTAACTTTGGACCTCTGAAATGGCAGACTTTCACACTTGAAGCAGCAGAAGATCTTCCAGTGAAAATAGTAATCTTAGTAAGTAAGTAATCTTTATTTGTATAGCGCATTTCACAGACACAGAGTCACAAAGCTTCACAGTGAGATGAACCCCTCCCCTCCCCACTCAGTGACAGTAAGCTGCCCTGGGGCAACTCAGCGGAGGCAATTCACCTAACACCTGGCGCCTCAACCTCCGACTATCACCAAGTGTTCCCTAACATGCATGTTATCAGTTGGTGGGGAAACCGGAGTGCCCGGAGGAAACCACCCAGACACGGGGAGGAACATGCAAACTCCACACAGAAAGGTCCCGGGCCGTGCGGGAATCGAACCCGCGACCTTCTTGCTGTGAGGCCAGAGCGCTAACCGCTCTGCCACCGTGCCGCCATCTTGCCGCCATCATACTTTGCATCTTGGGATTTCAACCACCTTGAGATGTTCAACAGACTTAAGGATTTTATGAATTGAGTTGTTTGTCTTGTAACCATGGAGATGGGACATGAAGCTATGAATGCTAACTTTGCTAGCTTTGGACATCCGAAAAACTACAGAACTTTTACTTCTGCTGCAGCAGAAGATTTTCCAGAGAAATATTTTGAGGGGACGGCCTTCTCACCGACTGAAACAACAGAAGTTTCATCTGATCCACTTGGACCTGTGTCTGTTCTCTCACTTGGATTTCCACCTCCAACTGCACCTGTTCCTCCAGCTAAGACCCTGACCGAGCCAACCACATCATGGAGATGTTCCTGAGGCTGTTCCGTGGTCCAAGCTCCAAATCTGGGGCAACAGAGCCTTCTCCATCGCTGCCCCACCCTCTGGGACAGAGACTGCACCACTTTTAGGAAAAATGTCAAGACCCATCTGTTTAAATCTGTTTATAATGTCTGATTAATGTTGTAATTACTAACTGTGTTTATGTATTGTATTCTTGTTTAACTGCATTTGTTTGTAAAGCGTCTTTGAGTGTCTAGAAAAGCGCTATATAAATAAAATGTATTATTATTATTATTATTATTAATAACAGGTGCAGTACCTATGGCGTAGACATGAGGGGGCAGTGTTCCCAGAGACCGTCCTCGATACTGTTTGATCGTCTCAGGAGAGTAAAGTTTGGGAAGGTCGTAGTAAGGATTCACGGCGATCAAGATGTTTGCCACGTACGTCTGAAACAAACAAACAAACAAACAAACAAACAAACACAAACACAGAGACAGGAGAGAGTCAGTCAGTGACCAGAGGGTTTGTGGTTCTTTAGAATAAAACAGACTGAAACAGCGTCGTATTCAGGAGTTATTTGACCCTTTTTTTATTTTATTTTTTTTATTTTTATTTATTTGGATCCCCATTAGTCTTTACAGAAGTAAAGACTATTCTTCCTGGGGTCCACACCTTTGCAGGTGTGGTCGGCCACAAAAGCTCTGTCTGTGCTTTACAACTATGGAAACTTTACCTAAACCTGCCTGTTTCTAAGTGACTTTATGTCTGTATCTTGTGGAACACACTGCACTAACGGGCAGGAGGTTGTAAGTCTAAGTCTGGAGCTTTTCATTTACATTTAGAAGAAGATAAAAGACGCCAGTAAGTGGAACTGGAATCAATCTGAGTTACAGATTTACAGTGAACACTTTACACAAGGTAAGTCAGTGTTAATGAGAAAAACAGCTGCATGAAGTGTGTCTAACACCAGCCTCACATGATCTACAGACAAGTGACTGAAAACCAGTGTGAGACAAAACCTGTTTACACCGAATGAGACAAATCATGAGTCAAGTCATTTTATTAAATCACAAACAGCAGGAGGAAGAGTCAGGATCAGCTGCATCAGGAGCTTTTACAAATCCAGACGTCCTACTTCCACAGACGAATGAACTGAACATGAACCAGAAGCATCCAGCAGCTTTCTTTAAGAAAAAATAAATGAGAATATGTCGGTTTTGGCTCCTGTAAAGCTTCGGACAAGCTTCATGAAGCATCCACGTGATCATGCGACGCAGGTGCAAAGGGTCAATAACACGTTTGTGCAGTGTTGAGGTTACGAGCCTTAAGATTACAACATATAATGTGTATTTCAATGCAAAAGTATTCCAAGTGTTCAGAACACAGAACCTAAACTTAACCAAGTAACAGAATAAGTTACCAAATACTTTTCAGACCAAGTACTCAGTAAACATGTTTAAGTATTCTACCCAACACTGGACATTTTAATAAAGAGAAAACAACAGAATTCACTGTTTGGTCTGAATAATCGTTTGGTTCTTTAGTTTTGTAATAATCCAAACAAAAAGCAAAAGCATATTTTTTAATTTTAGGTCATAAAACTAGTTTTTAGTGAAATTAGCTTCAGTTTTTTAAAAAGCCACCATCAAAACTCAACAAACAGAATCACACACACACTTTTTAAAGTCTTTTTAACAACAAAAACACACATTTGTCTAGGTTTAAGTGCTCACATTTTGCCTCAATCACATTTGAATAAATCATTGTTGTTGTTTTTTGTTTGTGCAAAACATGAGATATAACTACAGTTATATTTGTGAAAATGTTTAATTAATATTGACAGAAATCTGAGTTTAATATAAAATGTTGTCTTCGTTTGTTTATTTATTCATTTATTTTTCATTATGTATTTATTTGTTTTATTTTCTTTATTTGTAATGAGTACTGGTTCAAATCATTATTTAAATCAGTTTTGATTAGTAACATTTTTCTAATCAGTTTCAAATCGATACATTTAACTAGGGCTGGGCGATTTAGCCAAAAATCCTAATTGCGATTTGCTCCAGGAAATATTGCGATTGCGATTTTTTTTGCGATTTTCTCCCACAGCATAAAAACATGAGCAAAAGTAACGCAAAATCAACAAATTATTATAAGAATTGTTACATTTTGCTAGAAATGTACCTGTGAAATGATTTTTGGCTAAATTAGATCCAGTGTTGGGTGTAACTTAGTTACTGTAATTACATGTTTGAGTAACTAGTAGTGTAACTTAGTTACTGTGAAAAGACTTGTAATTAAATTACAGTTACTACCAAAATACTCTTATTCACTTTTAAGTAAAAAAATAAATAAATAATCTACAAAAGTGACTTATTGTATGAGATAAAACAACTCAGAGACACAGATCTGCAGCTGGAACAGTGCACAGAATCATTTTTAATATTGATTTTATTACTGAATTTGAATCTAAGCAACTCTTTTGTTGTTTGCCTTTGTTTAAATGCCAATGATACAATTTTAAATCCCATTTTTGATTGATGTTTGCAATAATGCACACAAAGTAATCCAAAACTAAGTTACTCTCTTGAGGCAATAACTAAGTAGTGTAACTAATTACATTTTCAAAAAGTAATGAGTAACTAATTACTTTTTCAATGCATTACCCCCAACACTGATTAGATCAACAAGATTAATTAACTCGTTTAATTGTGAAGGTGGATAAAACTATAGGCTATAGCCTAACCAGCTCTGCTTTTTACAGACATGAACCAGTTATACTGAACTTGTGCAAATTCATTCACTGTTTATTTTTATTTAAGTTCAAATAAGTGATATCTGTAACTTATATTTCATTCCAGAGCTACTCAGTGTAAAATATGCTTTCATATCCAAACTAAGTGTGTTCCCCTTTAACTTTACGCACACGTCTCTCGGCTGCTGCTGCTGCTGCTGCTGCTGCTTCTCCTGCTTCTCCTTCTCCTCTCCGTCTCAACTACTCGCTCATCCCCGCTCCACAGACAGGACAGAAGGCGGGACGATTACCTGTCCCTGTCCACGCAGAGAACCGGAGTGCTCCGTGTTTGGAATTAAATAGTTTATCCTTCGTTTGACAGCGTGTCACCGCGGACTACTTCATGTTACAGCGCGGGCGGACTCGTAACGCGGTGGAATTTTGAAGTCAGAGGCACACGCACATACGCGCTAAAAGGCAACGAGAAGCGATAGACATTCACCTGAAACAACTATTATGTCTATGTTTCGTGTCACTAACGAAGAGAGTTTGCGGAGAGAGTGGAGAAAAGAGAGAAAGAACGAGTACAGCGAGGGCTACTGGCTCACCTCGTTCACTGCCGATTTAAGCCTAAATCCTTTACTGTAGTTTTGAAGAGAGCACAGTTTTACACCGGTGAGCCTGGTATTGTCATTACATGTCGTTGATCTCATGAGCACACGAATTACAGAGAGAAAAGTGAAGCACAAGCACACGGAGGTGTCGGTGGAGCGTAACATGAAGCTGCAGACCGGAGGCGCTGCAGTCACACGGCCGCACTTATACGCAGCGCTTCAATTACTTCCAAAACAAAACTCACGTGGCCAATAATCGCACGTCTCTGCGATTACATAATCGCGTCTTGTCATATCGCGATATAATTGCAAATGCGATTAATCGCCCAGCCCTACATTTAACACAAGTATTTCTTTAGACAAGCTGAGCAGTTCTCACGTTTGGCCACTGGATGTCACTGTCGTTTCATTTACTCACAAACACCAGAGTCTAATGACACTAGAGTGTGAGGCTTCTGTTGCCATGGCAGCTGTGGCGGCCATCTTGTGACTGGAGCAGCAGCTGAACTCTGATGTAAAACTAACGTAAAAATAATAATTCTCAGGTTTTACAGAAGAACACGGAGGCGGAGTTTAGCAGAGGTGGGAGTCCAGGTCATCAGGTCGTCAGGGTCAAGTAAGTCCAGGTCATCAGGTCGTCAGGGTCAAGTAAGTCAAGTCAAGTCGACCAAAGTGAACGTGTTTGTGTTTTTCCAGTTAAAAGAGCTTCAGGCTAAAGCAGAAACGTTGACTGTAAACCGACACTTTGTCCACACAAAACAAACTCGACGGGTTTAAGTGAAGGTTGTGTCAGAGAGAATATAAAAGAGAGTATTTTAAACTGTGAGGGTTTGTGTGAAGGTTGTTTTAGAGAGATTATAAAAGTGTGAGGGTTTGTAGAGAGAGATTCAGACTCACGTAGATCTTGTCTTTGCTGTAACGAACTCTCACGTTGTTCAGTAAAGTGGCTTCGTTCAGATACATCAGAGAACCTGGAAAAGACAAAATATGTAATAAGTTTAAATGAGGGAAGGAAGGAAGGAAGGGAGGGAGGGAGGGAGGAAGGAAGGAAGGAAGGGAGGAGGGAAGGAAGGAAGGAAGGAAGGAAGGGAGGAAAGAAAGGAGGAAGGCAGGAAGGAAGGAAGGAAGGAAGGGAGGGAGGAAGGAAGAGAGGAAAGAAAGGAGGAAGGCAGGAAGGAAGGAAGGGAGGAAGGAAGGAAAGAAGGAAGGAAGGAAGGAAGGAAGAGAGGAAGGAAAGAAGGAAGGAAGGAGAGGGTGAGGGAGAGAAGAGAGAGCAACATAACATGACTTCACCAAAACGTTTCTATGACTTCTTCAGATCTAAATATTTTCAGATTTCTGAGTTAATTATTTTAATTAATCAGTCAAGAGTCAAAGGCACCGCTGATTAAACCTCTCTACACCTCTATCTCTCTCTCTCTCCTCTCTCTTTCTCTCCTCTTTTTTACTCTCTTCTCTCTCTTCTTTCCCTCTCGCTTTCTCTCGTCTCTTTCTTTCTCTCTTTCTTCTTTCCCTCTCTTCTCTCTCTCTCTTCCTTTCCCTCTTCTCTCTTTCCTCTCTTCTCTTTCTTTCTCCCTCTCTCTCTTCTTTCTTTTTCTCTTCCTTTCCTCTCGCTTTCTCTTGTCTCTTTCTCTCCTCTCGCTCTCTCTCTTTCCTCTCTCTTTCTCTCTCTCTTCTTTCCCTCTCTCTCTTTCTCTTCCTTTCTCTCTTCTCTCTCTCTCTTTCCTCTCTTTCTCTTCCTTTCTTTCTCTCGTCCTTTCTCTCTTCTCTCTCTCTCTTTCCTCTCTTTCTCTTTCTTTCTCCCTCTCTCTCCTATTTCTTTTCTCTTCCTCTCTCTCTCTCCTCTCTCTCTCTCTCTCTCTCTTCTTTCCCTCTCTTTCTCTCTCTCCTATTTCTTTTTCTCTTCCTCTCTCTCTCTCTCTTTCTCTCTCTTCTCTTTCTCTCTCTCTCTCTTTCTCTCTCTCTCTCTTTCTCTCTCTCTCTCTTTCTCTCTCTCTCTCTCTCTCTCTTCTCTCTCTCTTCTTTCCCTCTCTTTCTCTCTCTCCCTATTTCTTTTTCTCTTCCTCTCTCTCTTCTCTCTCTCTCTCTCTCTTTCTCTCTCTCTCTTCTCTCTCTCTCTCTCTCTTCTCTCTCTCTTCTTTCCCTCTCTTTCTCTCTCTCCTATTTCTTTTTCTCTTCCTCTCTCTCTCTCTCTTTCTCGCTCTTCTCTCTCTCTCTCTCTCTCTTTCTCTCTCTTCCTCTCTCTCTCTCTCTCTCTCTCTCTTTCTCTCTCTTCCTTTCTCTCTCTCTCTCTGTGAGTAGTTTCATAGTGTTTTTCTTACAGTTGTCCTCTACATGTTTTTGTGTGTATCTTACAGTTGTTTCCATGTATAAATATATAGTATAAATATTGTATTTAAATAGTTTTTTCTTACAGTTGTATTTGTGCATATTCAGTGTGTATATATATTTTATCAGTGTGTTTCTTACAGTTGTCCTCCACATGTTTTATTAGTGTTTTTACAGTTGTATTTGTGTATAAATATTCAGTATAAATATATATATTTAATGTTTTTCTTACAGTTGTCCTCCACATGTTTGTCGACGTCGTCTTCTGCTGGAAACACCTGATTGATCGGAGCCAGAAACGGCTGAAAAACAAACAAATAATCAATAAAAAACAGATTATTTTCACTTTTAATCTCTCTTAAACGACATTAAAGTTTAATTAAGTTTGGACAGAGTCGGATTAATTATTTATGTCTCTGGAAACTTGAGCTGCACAAACGACTAAACGATTTAGAATCATAAACACTGATCGTTACAGATAGTTATTGATTAATATATTGATCATTAAGTCTCTGCTGAAGGTTTGGGGTAAAAATATGAATCTAAATTAAAGTTAAACAGAACTATACGAAGCTTCAAATGAAAGAGAGAAAAGGAGAGATGGAGGGAGGAAGAGGGAGAGAAGCAGATAAAGAAGAACAAGAAAAGAAAGAGTGAGAGACAGGATATAAAAACAAATAAAGAAAGAGAGAAGAAATAAAGAAACCGAAGAATGAGAGATGGAGAGAGAAATAAAGAAAGAGAAGAAAGAATGAGAAAAGAGAGATGATAGAGAAACGGAAGGAAAGAAAGAGAGAAGAAATGAAGAGAAATAGAAGAATGAGGGAGACAGTGAAAAGAAGAGAAGAAGTGAGAAAGTTGGAGAAAAGGAAAGAAGGAGAGATTAAAGAAAGAAAAAGAGAGGGAGAGGAGAAAGGAGAGAAAAGAAGAATAAGGGAGCGAGAGGAAGGAGAGAGAAGAAGAAGAGAGAAGAAAGCAAGAAGAGAGAAGAGAGAGAGAAGGAGAGAGAGAAGAGAGAAAGAGAAGAGAGAGAGAAAGAGAGAGAGAGAGAAAGAAAGAGAAGAGAGAGAGAAAGAGAGAGAGAAGGAGAGAGAGAAGGAGAGAGAGAGAAAGAAGAGAGAGGAAGAGAAAGAGAAGAGAGAGAGAAGGAGAGAGAGAGAGAGAGAGAAAGAGAAGAGAGAGAGAAGGAGAGAGAGAGAGAAAGAAAGAGAAGAGAGAGAGAAAGAGAGAGAGAAGGAGAGAGAGAGAAGAAATCAAGAGAAACAAAAGAAAGAGGGAGAGAAAGAAAAAAGAATGAGAGAGCATGAGAAAAGAAAGAGAAAGAGTGATGGATAGATAGAGACAAAAAGGGAGAGAAAAGAGTAAAAGAGAGAATGAAGAAAGACAAACAGAAGAAGGAGAGAGATATAAAGAGAGAGAGAAAAGAAAGACTGACGAGAGAGAGAGATGAAAGAAGAGAGAATGATAGAGAAAATAAGTGCTAGACAGGAGAAAAAAGAGAGAAGGAGAGGGGAGAGGAAGAATGAGAAGAGAAAGAGGAGAGAAAGATATAAAGAAAGACCAAAAACAAGGGAGAGAGTGAAAAAGAAAGAAAAGAAAGTGACGAGAGATGAAGCAAGAGAAAGAAAGAGAAAGAAGAAAGTGATAGACAGAGACAGGAGAACAAGAGAAAAGAAGTGAGAAAGAGGGAGAGGAGAGAAAGAAGAATGGGAGAGAGAAATAAGGACAGAAAGAAAAACAAGGCAGAAAGAGAAAAAGAGAGAGAAGAGAATGTGGAAAAGAGAAAGAAAGAAAGACTGATGAGAGACGAAACAAGAGATAGAAAGAGAAAGAAAGTGAAGAGTTAAGAAAAAGAGGCAGAGAAAGAAAGAGAGACAAAGAAAGAAGAGAGAGAAAGAGGAGAGAAGAGGGAGAAAAGAGAGAGAGAAAAAGAGAGAAGCTAGACAGATGATAAGCATTAGCCGACTGTAAACTGTAAACAGACTGAGAGGTAGGAACCTTGTGCAGCTGTGTTTTCAGAGGGACACATTAGCGAGGCGCGCTGGGGCCGTTTCCATGGAGACGGACAGTTTGAGTCTGATTTATGCTGCTGAGGTTCATTACAGAGAGATTCAACCGACAAACACAAGAGTCTGCATCAGCTGCTGCCTTTGTGTCTTTGAGCAACGCACTTTATCACCTGAACACACACGAACTGAAGCTTTAAGAGCAGGATTTAACTGTTTTATAAGTACGTTTATCTAAAATACACTTGTTTCCTTTAAAGGTGTAAAACTAAATCCTCCTAAATCCCCTTTTACTGCTATTATTGTGTGACAAAATATCACATTTTAGCGATTAGAGATCGACTGATAAGGGTTTTTCTTGGGCCGATACCGATGCCGATTTTTACCCATGCTGTCAGCCGATGCCGATTTCGAGGCCGATTTTCTTATTTTAGTTTTTAAAAGACATAGCTGAGATGAAATAGTCTATCCAAAAAGAAAAAAGTTCAATCTAAACTATTATTTAGTCTGATTGTTTAATGAATCCAACATGTTTATGCTCATTACAGAACATGCTCCTTTTCAAAACACAACAAAATGGAGATAAACAAACTGTATCATTTCTCTCCAAAACTAGTTTGGAGATCAACTCACTGAAGTTGACTGTTCATTCATTCATTTTCTACCGCTTAATCCCGTTAGGGGTCGTGGGTGACTGGAGCTTGTCCCAGTGACTTTGGGCCTTAGGCGGGGAACACCCTGGACAGTGGCCAACTTGTCGCAGAGTTAGACAGACAAACATTCACTCTCTCATTCACTCACTAAGGGACATTTACAGTGATGCCCAATGAACCTAAACATGCATGTTTTTGGAGGAAACCAGAGAAAACCCACGGTGACACGGGGAGAACATGCAAACTCCACCCAGAGAGATCGTGAGATGTTGATATGGTCCGACCCGGGAGTCGAACCCACGACCTCCTTATTGGGAAGCCAGAGCTCTAACCACTCTGCTACCGTGTTCAAACAACCGCCTGATCAAATATCGGCCAAAATAAGCAAAATAAGGCTGATATGGAAAATAGCCTAATATCGGCCTGATATATCGGCCACCAGCGATTCTTCACAATTATGACCAAATTTTATTCTCATTGTCAAACATGTCACTGTTGCTCAAGTTATTTTATGAAATCAAATTTTCCTCATGAAAATAAAACGCTAATGTGACAAAAACAATAGTGTTACCGTATTTTCCGAACTATATGTCGCTCCGGAGTATACGTCGTAGAAGCCCCAAAATGCATATTTTAGAAGAAAAAACGTACATAAGTCGCACCGAAGTATAAGTCGCACTTTTTTGGGGAAATTATTTAACATAATCCAGCTCCATGAACGACGCAGGACATGTTTTTCCGTCCTGCTCCTGTCACAGCTTTTCTCTGACATGGAGATGCTCAGAGGCCGAGGATCACTGAGGCAAAACTACAAGATGCAGATCAAAACATGACTAAACTCTGCATTAATCGGCTTCTATGTTATCAGTAAAACATTGTCAGACGATGAAAAAAGCGTGACTTATAGTCCGGAAAATACGGTAATTTAGATTGAATTAAAAAAAACATAAACTTGCTTAAATGTTACAATGTGCATAGATTGAAAGACATAATTTTGTTTCAAAATGGTAATCGAGATTTTTTCTTTCTTTCTTTCTAATTTATTTATTATTGCAGTGTTTCCCATGAATAGAGGAGACTATGGCGGCCCCCCAAAGTCTAAAACTGTCCCCCGTAGTCTAAAAACAACCTGGGTTATACACAGGTTTAACTATCATTGCTCATTTCATTGCACTGCTTTTTAAAAGTGACTACACTGGTTTAAAGCAGCCGCCAGGGTTAAACCCTAACCCTCTTAATAAAGGTTGGAAATAGGTTGCTAATGTTATTAATACTCTAAGATTTGAATGGGATCTACATATTAAAATTTACATTATTGTGCCACCGTAATCTCCCCGAAAACAACGGGAAAAACTATATTGCTATTATTTTATTTCCTTTGAGCGGTTCGATGGTCAGAGTTTAAATGTTTAACTACATCCCCAGTCACAGATTCACGTTAGATTCTTAGAGATAATAATGATATAAATGACCTTTCCGTTTCCTTTGAGTGGTTCGATGATGACAGAGTTAAATCCTCAGTCACAGATTCACATTAGTTCATTTAAAGTTTATTTAACAGTACCTTTCCGTTTCCTTTGAGCGGTTCAATGGAGAGAGAGTTAAATCTTCAGTCACAGATTCACATTAGATTAAATTAAAGTTTATTTAACAGTACCTTTCCGTTTCCTTTGAGCGGTTCGATGGAGAGAGAGTCTGGTCCGATGTCGACGATGGTCCCGAGCTGAAAACCATCTGTGGAGTGAGGAGCCCAGACAGGCTTTCCGTCCTCCATCTGAGAATAGAAAAATATAATTAATATTACTACAATATGAACTATAAAACATATACAACACCGGCTTTCCGTCCTCCATCTGGAAAAATACACAAAAATATATTTAATATTAGTACAGTATGAACTATAAAATATATAACCCAGGCTTTCCGGCCTCCATCTGTGAACACACACAAATATATATTTACCGTAATTTCTGGATTATAAGCCGCTACTTTTTTCATGAGCTTTGAACTATGCGTCTTATAAGGCAATGCAGCAAAATGATAGATTCTCATAGACTTACTATTAACAAGTGCGGCCTATATATGTACTTTATCATTTTCTTACTTAAATCTAGTGGGTGCGGCTTGTATTCAGGTGCGCTCAATAGGGCAGAAATTACAGTATATTTTTTTTGGGCGACACGGTAGCGCAGCTGTTAGCGCTCTGGCCTCATAGCAAGAAGGTCCTGGGTTTAACCATAGACATTAAATTAGTAGACGCGCAATCGGCGTCTCTGTTCTGTTGCTACAACACGAACAGTTTGACGCCATATTCCTCCGGTAGAGGTGACGACGCAAATCAATTGAAGTCAATGGCAGGAGCTGCACTTTTATGGATAAAATGAGCTTAAACAAGCGATTACAGCAAAACCATGAACAAAACAGACTGATTTGTGTCTTATGAAGTTTCTTTAAACAACTTTGGAGATGTGAAATTGTATTTCTCAAACTATTATATTCTTAGACTGAAATACTCCATCACCGATGTGACAGACGCCTCCACAGAGAAGTGAAGATATAACTGTGTTTGGTGTTATTTGTGTAATTTGTCTGCTTTTCTCACTAGTAACATGTAAAAGTGGATGTTTGGTGTCACTGGAGTCTTAAAAGATGCAGAAGTTCACTAGCCGTTAGCAGTTTTATACACAATTATTATCTACAATAAAAAACTAAACGGTTTGTAAACTCAAAAATATCTTGTAACAAGGCTCTGACCTTTGCTAAATGTGGTCGGTAGGTTTGTACAGCTGACACTCTCTGGATCTGTCATAACTTGCGTTTTTTGCGGGCTAATGCTAACGGCTAATGCTAACGGCTATAGGAAAATAAACAGTAGAACGCTCCGGACTATCTTAAATCTTACCGGACTAGCTCTGATGCTAAGTGTTCGATAGCATCAGAGTCGGACTGCGCGTCTACTAATTATATGTCTATGGTTTTAACTCCCAGTCGACCCGGGGCCTTTCTATGTGGAGTTTGCATGTTCTCCCCGTGTCTGTGTAGGTTTCCTCCTACAACTAAAAACATGTCCATTAATGCCTCCCCTGACCCTTCCCCCAGGGCTCCCCTGCAAAGAGATTCTGAATCTCAGTGGGACTTCCCTGGTTAAATAAAGGTACATTAAATTAAATTAATTAATTAATATTTAATATTATTACTAGTTTTTATTATTACTAATATGAGTTATATATACATAACACCGGCTTTCTGTCCTCCATCTGGACAAAAACACAATTATACAGTATTAATATTACTACTACAATATGAACTGTAAAATATATAACGCTGGCTTACTTTCCTCCATCTGTGTGAATATTTACAAACATATATTTATCATTACTACTGTGCAGCTGTTACCATTTTTAATCACGATTAATCACATACTACACACAAAGTTTAATAAGTAGACTTTTTTTAAGTTCTTTCATTTGTAAAGCAAGGATATTTAATTTGTATGTTTGTTTGTTGATGCCTGGGATCCAGAACCGACACTTTAGTAAACCGTGAAGAGTCTGGTCACCACGCCCCTCGCCTGAGTTTCAGATCTAATCCACAACAAACCGGCCAATCAGATGAGTTTATTTGTGACGCAGATGAAACAAAGAAGCTGATTGGTCGTCTGTAACTTCACTCACCTCACATTAGAATCCTTTTTGGCTTCACTGATTCTGATGTTTTTCAGTTCCACCTGATATTTTTTTTTTAATCGCATTCATCTATTTAATCTTTAACTTCATTGTTTCCATCTGTGAGTTGTAAACATAATGGTTGTTCAACTTGACACTTCCTAAAGTCTTCATTTTTTGCAGTATATTAATATTTCCATCTGCAACAATAATGTAATGAATTCAATTGGATAAAAACAGAACAAAAACACTTACGTTTAGTGTTCTTCTCAGCAATTTTTAGGTGAGATGAAAAATAGATTAATTAATTACAGATCATAATTAATTAACCTCTTAAATTTTTTTTATCGCTTGAAAGCACTAACTTTTTCATGTATTTTTGTCGTCGGGAGCAGCCATGTTGGTTTTCACACAGCAGAAGATGCTTGTCTCTGATTGGCTCATTAATCTGTCAATCACAGCTACAGAAATCCAAAAGAGGGACACGTTGGCCAGACCATATATTTTATTTACTGTATATTGTCTGGATTATATATGCACTGTTGTTTTTACTATGCTGGCTGTTTAAGAGCTTACAGTAGGGTTTGAACCAGATTTGTTTGCAATTTATATTGACCCTATTTTGTCCCGCCCACTTGGCTTGGAAATGCACTTCCTGTTTAGCTCTGTTAAGGTAGCTAACGTGTTTGTTTGTCTGTCTTGTGGGGCAATTTTAATTAAATATACAGACAATTAAAATAAACCCATCGACTGAAGTCTACAGGCTAAATGCAGCTAAACAGGAAGTGCACGTCCTAGAAAAGTAGGCGGGACAAAATAGGGTCAATAGTTAAGACCGTATGGTCCTGGTTTAGTCCCAGTTCAGGGTTTGGGGACTAGAGAGGCTTGGAACCAGACTCATGTCCATCTGGAGTCCTGGACATGTTTTTAGTGGTACAGAGGAAACCTACACAGACACAGGGAGAACATGCAAACTCATAGAAAAGCTCTGGAGTCAAGGACCTTCTCACTGTGAGGCCAGAGCACTAACCACTTACTTCTAGACAACAACCACAAAGTCTATTTCTCAATTATTTGTTTAGAAATGCAAAAAGTCACAAGTGTTTTAACTCCATAAACCGACTAAACTAAAGTCTAAAGTATTTCTGCAGCAGATCAGACACAAGATCGCTCTGATTATTTCTTATTTCTGTCATTTTATCTGCAAACACCGGAGCTGTAACTCAACTCCTGACGTGGGAAACACCAGACAAGAGCCTGCAGAGTTTGTGACAGGAGCAGGTTTGAACATTCATTTGTAGAAACTCATACTGTGGATCTAGATTTTCATTCTGACGTGTTAAAGTGAGAGTCAGTGTTTCCTTGAACCTGGTTTCCCTTTAAACACTAAAACAATTGTTATAATAGGTTTATAAAAGTGTAATAAAGAGAGTTTTTAGTGGTGAGTCACTGAGGCGTGTCTGAGGTTAAACGTTTGGACTTTAAACTCCTCCTGAAGCTTAAAAAATCACATTTACCACAATCAAGAGTTCAATTATGTCACAAAAACGTCTTTATGAAGAGTCTGTCAAGTTAAATCAGTTCTGCCCAGTGCCCGCCCGACTGAAGCGCACCAGACATGAATTCAAGCGCTCCCTGCTCAATCTCAGCCCCACTCCTCAGGTAATCTGCTCACCTGTGCCTTCCCAATGTTTCAAACAGAGACTTCAGCTCAAAGTTTAACCAAAGACACTACTGGTATGATAACTATATATATACAGTGTTGGACTGTCAGGGCCTGCAAAGCCTTCTCTGTGGCTTAAAAATCTCTAAATAACAAACTGATATAAATCATATTTAGTGCATCGTAGGGATGTCACGATATCAAATTTTAGAATCACGATTATAGCAAAAGGAAAAATCACGATTTTGCGATTATTCACGATTATCAGCATAAAGAAATTAAAAAGAAAATATAGCCTATATATATATTTTAATCAAAATTAGTGGTATTTGAGCCTAGATTAAAAAGAATAAATGCAATTATTTTAAATAATTATTCTATGGAAAAAATAATAATTTAATGTTTTAAATAGATTATTAATCAAGCATTAAAAAAATCATAGTCCCTTTGATTACTTTAATGTTTTCAATATACTTACAATAAAGGATCGATTTCTAACTAATAATAAAAAAACGCGTCTGCTTTCATTTTACTTTCAGGTCAGAGTTTATGCCAAACGAAGCATAAATACTGTTTATTTTTGTCGTGAGCTGTGTGATTCTCTCTGGAGCGCTTCGTTTAAAGGATTTACGTTGTTTCTTTATCTTTAACTTACTTGGACGCACGACGAGTGATGGCTGTATCGAAGATGCTGGATCATGTTGGATGTGTTAGAGCTTTTAGCGGCTACTTTTCTAAGGCACGTTTTGCATCTTGGACACTCTTCAGCTGCACAAAGCCCTGGTCATCTTTAAAACAACCCTCGACTTGATTCATTGGATGGATACAACTCCTGGAGCGCCGTTTCCTCCGCTAACTTCAGCACCTTTCAACTCAGCGGTGAGTTGACAACAACACGCTGTTTCCGCTGGCGCAGCCCACGTAAGGCAGTCACGCCACGTAAGACGTGTTTGTGGTTTACCGTGAGGTGTAAAAAGTCTACGAATAACCTACCGTGGGGGAAAATATTCACGATTATTGAAAAACCGGTTAATCTTGACATCCCTAAGTGCATGCATGCTTAATAATTATTTATCAGCTTCTTCGTAGCATTTCCATCGTTTCGCAGCTTTCAGGCGTGTGTTTCAAAATCTATTGTTTTAACCAATCATATTTCAGCCTCAGTTGTTGTCCTGATGAAAGTGAAGAGATAAAACAATGACAGATCTCACAGAAATAAACTGTTTTGGATCTTTCATTTTCATTTTTCATTTATTTAATTTCGCTCACGACCATATACAATGGTATGGAGCACAAACAACTATTTTCATAACAGAACAAAGAAATACAATACTATTTTAACAAAGGAAGGACTTTTTTCGAAAAAGCACCAAACTTATAAATCACTTTCGGGCTTTCGCTTTGCAACAATAATACAAACTTATACATTGCTGGGTGATTTACAAAATACTTAGGTAAATATTTATCTCTATACTGCACAACGTCACTGTTGGAGCATTCAAACAGTAAATAAAACTCATCACCACATGTTACCAGTACAAAGATTACAAAAACGTAAATGTCTGTCTAGGCCTTTATAACGGCCAATGATCTTTGACAGTCTGTTATTTCCAGTTCTTAAATTACAAAGAGACTGCCTGACTGTTTTGTTCTCACATAACAGATATTTTTCCAGCTTAAAGACGTTTTTAAAACTTATGTATACATCACATGATGTCATACTCTGGCATTCCCCGTGCCACTTCTGTATGAACTGATCCTTCAGAGTTTGTTCTACTGTGAGCTTCAACCAATTAACATTGGTGACTTCCTGATTTGTCCAGATGTAAGAAAGACCGCAGTCGTCTAAAATTTGTTTCACCTGCTGTAGCCATAGAGAAGTATATTCTCCAGTATGGAAGAAATCAAATAACAGGTTATACATATTTTTGCTAAATTTAACATCATTTGATTGCATGAGCCTGCCCCAAAATCCAATCATTCTTTTTTTATAGCTATAGAAAGCGGATACCGGCCAAGTTCTCCATACACCATGTTATTGCAGGTGGACATCTTTACCTTTAATAAATACTTCAGAAATCTTAGCTGCAACTTTTCCAATAATTCTATTCTTTGATAACTTTGGTAGTGTCTGCTTCAAATGCCCCAAAATACGTATGTGATTATCACTGCAGAGACTTAACAAGGTCAAAATGTGACTTAGTTCTGCTTTAAAACAAACAAATAATATATAATTCTACACTGACTCTCCATCACTCTTTGACTCTTGTTTTAATAGAAAAAAATCTGTTTCATTGTAAAAAATATATCTATGTTAAGGCAAAATATCATGTATAGAACATATTCACTTTAGCAGATTGTACTTGTTATTCTTGCAAAACAAAATAAAACAAAAGTAGAGCTGGCGTTGTTGATAAAAGTAGATATCCTGAATATCGATGATGATATCATGTTAAACCAACAGGACAATGTTCAAAACCCGTCTTTAAATGGATTATTTTAAGTGTAACGATGAAACTAATGAGGCTATAGTCAACTTATGATGTATTTCAAAGACCAAACATCTGAGCCAAACTGCACTCACAACACTACAGACTTTTTATCTTAAATATCTAATCTAACTCAATTATCTGTGGCCTGCATCGACAGACAAAACTCTTAAAATCCTCAATTAACCGACCTTTTGGCAACAATGAATCAAAAGAAATAATTAACAAAATGATCTAAAAGGAAAAAAAGCTGCAGTGAGTGTAAATGTAAATAGAGTCTGAACGGAGCAGCGTGTTGTAGCTTCAGGCTCAACTCTGGTCCGTCTGTCAGAGTTTGAATTATAAATGTGACTTTTATTCACAAACACAAACGTCTCAGCTGTGGAAGGGCATCTGACGCAAAACACCCAGCAACACAAAGTCCTAGTTTAGTCCTGCTTTAGTCCTGCTTTAGTCCTGCTCTAGTCCTGTTTAGTCCTGCTCTAGTCCTGTTTTAGTCCTGCTCTGGTCCTGTTTTAGTCTGGTCTAGTCCTGTTTTAGTCCTGGTTTTAGTCTGTTTAGTCCTGCTCTAGTCCTGTTTTAGTCCTCCTGCCTCTAGTCCTGTTTAGTCCTGTTTTAGTCCTGTTTTAGTCCTGTTTAGTCCTGTTTTAGTCCTGTTTTAGTCCTGCTTTAGTCCTGTTTTAGTCCTGCTTTAGTCCTGTTTTAGTCCTGCTTTAGTCCTGTTTAGTCCTGTTTTAGTCCTGTTTAGTCCTGTTTTAGTCCTGTTTTAGTCCTGTTTTAGTCCTGCTTTAGTCCTGCTTTAGTCCTGCTTTAGTCCTGCTTTAGTCCTGTTTTAGTCCTGCTTTAGTCCTGTTTTAGTCCTGCTTTAGTCTGTTTAGTCCTGTTTAGTCCTGCTTTAGTCCTGCTTTAGTCCTGCTTTAGTCCTGCTTTAGTCCTGCTTTATCCTGCTTTAGTCCTGCTTTAGTCCTGTTTTGCTTTAGTCCTGCTTTAGTCCTGCTTTAGTCCTGCTTTAGTCCTGCTTTAGTCCTGTTTAGTCCTGCTTTAGTCCTGCTTGTCTTTTAGTCCTGTTTAGTCTGCTTTAGTCCTGCTGCTTTAGTCCTGTTTTAGTCCTGCTTTTAGTCCTGCTTTAGTCCTGCTTTAGTCCTGCTTTAGTCCTGCTTTAGTCCTGCTTTAGTCCTGCTTTAGTCCTGCTTTAGTCCTGCTTTAGTCCTGCTTTAGTCCTGCTTTAGACCTGCTTTAGTCCTGCTTTAGTCCTGCTTTAGTCCTGCTTTAGTCCTGCTTTAGTCCTGCTTTAGTCCTGCTTTAGTCCTGCTTTAGTCCTGCTTTAGTCCTGCTTTAGTCCTGCTTTAGTCCTGCTTTAGTCCTGCTTTAGTCCTGCTTTAGTCCTGCTTTAGTCCTGTTTTAGTCCTGCTTTAGTCCTGCTTTAGTCCTGCTTTAGTCCTGTTTTAGTCCTGCTTTAGTCCTGCTTTAGTCCTGTTTTAGTCCTGCTTTAGTCCTGTTTAGTCCTGCTTTAGTCCTGTTTAGTCCTGCTTTAGACCTGTTTAGTCCTGCTTTAGTCCTGCTTTAGTCCTGCTTTAGTCCTGTTTTAGTCCTGCTTTAGTCCTGCTTTAGTCCTGCTTTAGTCCTGCTTTAGTCCTGCTTTAGTCCTGCTTTAGTCCTGCTTTAGTCCTGCTTTAGTCCTGCTTTAGTCCTGCTTTAGTCCTGTTTTTAGTCTGCTTTAGTCCTGCTTTAGTCCTGTTTTAGTCCTGCTTTAGCTTTAGTCCTGCTTTTAGTCCTGCTTTAGTCCTGCTTTAGTCCTGCTTTAGTCCTGTTTTAGTCCTGTTTTAGTCCTGCTTTAGTCCTGTTTTAGTCCTGCTTTAGTCCTGCTTTAGTCCTGCTTTAGTCCTGTTTTAGTCCTGTTTTAGTCCTGTTTTAGTCCTGCTTTAGTCCTGCTTTAGTCCTGCTTTAGTCCTGCTTTAGTCCTGTTTTAGTCCTGTTTTAGTCCTGTTTTAGTCCTGTTTTAGTCCTGCTTTAGTCCTGCTTTAGTCCTGTTTTAGTCCTGTTTTAGTCCTGTTTTAGTCCTGCTTTAGTCCTGCTTTAGTCCTGCTTTAGTCCTGCTTTAGTCCTGCTTTAGTCCTGCTTTAGTCCTGCTTTAGTCCTGCTTTAGTCCTGCTTTAGTCCTGCTTTAGTCCTGTTTTAGTCCTGTTTTAGTCCTGTTTTAGCTCTTACTCTAACCTTACTTTAGACCTGGTTCAGACCTGGTTCAGACCGGTTCAGACCTGGTTCAGACCTGGTTCAGACCTGGTTCAGACCTGGTTTAGTCCTTGAACGCCTCCATCTCTGAAACTTAGTGAGAAGAACATAATCTTCCGTCAGAGTCAAAACTAAAAAGTGAAAAGCAGCTTCAGACTGATAACAAACTAAACAAACATAACTCCTGCTGATGACTGAGGAGAAAACCAGATAAACTGTGGCAGAAAAACATTTCATCCAGAGTTTTTCTGAGCTGGAGTTGTTTGAGATACTTTTCTTTCTCCTTCAAAGTCAAGGTTCAGGAGCAGCTCTAAGACAAGGCAGAAGAAACAAAAATAAATAAATACATGTGTAGCTGAGTGCTGTATCTGATATAAAGCTGCTGCACAGAACCACACCTTCAGCACACACACGCACACACACGTATCATCTCATGTGTGTTTGAGCCGCTCTTTAAAGGCGCTGTGCACAATTAGGAGCAGGGGCGTAGCACCAAATTCTGGGCCCTGGGTACAAATTTTCTTGATGGGCCCCTAAGCCAGAGATGTCGCTAAAAAGTTCTTGTAATATTATCTGTAATTGAACAATATTTAAAGCAATGCCGAGAAGCAATTATAGGCAGACTGGTCTACAAGAAACAAGGACAGCAGTTTTGAAAGCAGACAGTGGCTTCAGAGTTTGAAATAAAGGTGGTGAAAGGTGACTATAAGTGACTAAATGTTAGTGATTTTTGTTAAACTGTATGATAAATATTAAAACAGCACTAAACACTTTTAAAGGTGCACAGTGTAACTTCCAGGAGTGTTTAGTTTAGTCATTTGTGTCCATGTTGTTATGCCCTGGAGACGCCACACAATCTCCGTGTCACAAAAAAAAAAAGAAAAGTCGGGACGTGACGCGGGGGTTTCTCGGGCGGGCAGGCACACGGGGGCGTCGGGATCGGGCGGGAACGGTCACGGATGCTTCGGGATCGGGCGGGAACGGTCATGAAAATCTAGTCCCGTGCAGGTCTCTACACTACACTCCTGGTCTAAGACGTTAGCCAAATGTAGTGTATTTTAGTGCAACAACTATGCTATTGCTAACAGTTTCATTTGCTCACCTGCTGTTCCAAAGAATTTTGTCAGCAACTGCTTCCCTTCATTTGATTTTTTTTCTTTCTCCTTACGTTCTTTTTTACGTTCTCTTGCTAGTGAGCACTCGCACTGCTTCTGGTCTGTTGCGTTTGAGCAGGCCGCAGAACAAAAACACAGACATGGATCAAACCATTTGCATCATTTTAAAGGGGTGGAGGGGCCACATAAAACATTTATATATTTATTTAAAGTGGGAAAACTAGATTATGGTTTATGTCAATAAAACGAAAAATAAATAGATTTACGTTGCAAAAAATGCAGCTTAAAAAAAAAAAAATCATCTGGTCTTCAAGGGCCCTTCATGCCCTGGGGCCCTGGGGAAAGTAGTACCCTTTACCCCCCCAGTCCGACGCCCCTGATTAGGAGAATGAAAGTGAAAGTATGAAGTAGGTCTGGGCAATATCATGATAAAAATGACAGGAAAGGCCGTTCATTTCATCACTGTCACATTCCTGCAAAACATAAAATACTAAGCTTTGTATTCAAATGTTTGTTTACTGTACAAGATTATCCATAATACTGCTGCTCCTCCACTTCAAAACTTCATTCTTCTGAGCTCTGAAACAACATCTCAAGCCACTAGATCCACTTTGCGCGGGGAAAGCAGGATCCCTAAACGCAGAACAACATTTGGAAATTCTGCTTTCTCCTGTGTGGCGGTCCGTCATGGAATACTTTACCAACAGAGCTGATAACATCTACAAATAACAGCACATTTTCACTGGTAAAAAAATGTCTTTCAAACCAAACTTGCTCTCATTACACGGACTGATGTGTGTGTGTGTTACAGGCAAAGTTGATTAATCCAGGCATTCTATACAATGCCTGGCGTTTTAAGTTGATGTTACTTCAGCTCAAATTTGTCAAAAGTCATGTATTCAAGTCACTTTTGTGTTCTAAACAACTAATCGAATAATTGAAGGAATAATCGCCCAACTAATCGATTCGTAAAATAATTGTTAGCTGCAGCCCTCTGAACGCAGCATTATTTAGCATATCTGGTCAAATCACTGAGATGTCACTAGTTTTGAAAAGGGGGCGTGTCCTTTATTAGTTGACTAACTGAGTGGTTCCTAAAGTGTGGGTCGGGATACCTCGAGGGGGGCGCAAAGCAAAATCTGAGGTTTGTGAGATGATTTTAAATTTTGATTTTACAATTATGACTTTGTGTTTAATCAGTTTTGTTCACCAAAAGCAGCACGTTTGACTGAATTTTAGTATTAAAGCAAGACATGATTAACATAAATATATTTCAACCCAATTTCAATAGCTTTCAAACTTAAAATTGTTACAGACATCTATTTTATTCCGCTGTGGTGGTCACGAGTTACTTTGAGGTCCCAGTCTGAAAAGTTTAAAAACTTCAGAACTAATCAATCAGTCCAGTGTAATGTGTCTTAGGTCCAACACAGTGATATCTGATCATTAAACACTAATTTAAAGAAAAGTTTGAACATGTCTCTGTAAGACTGTCATGATTATTTGAGTAAAACTTGTCAGGGATTATGATTATTTTAGTTTGTGATGATTCATGTTTCAGCCCTAAATCTCAGACTGAGACGTTTGCCTGAAAAGTCTAAATGTTCAGAAGAGCTGCAGGTCTTGGGACTGATGTGATCCGGTTGTAATCCAAGTGAGATCCAGGCGTGTCTGAGTCTGGATCCAGGACCAGACTGTGGTTTGTTAAACACTGTTACTACATTTACTACGATGAGTCAGAAAAACACAGAGAGAAAGAGACGTGTTTACAGCAGAGAAAGAGTCTAAACACCTGCACTTTATCAACGTCTGAAACAAGACTGAAACAGGTCTGAAACTGGGTTAAAACAGGGCCAACACATAGACTAAAACAGGGCTAAACGAGGGCTAAAATGGGACAAAAACAGGACAATAACGTGACAAAAACTGGACAAAAAACATGACAAAAACAGGACTAAAACACGACTAAAACACGACTAAAACAGGACTAAAACAGGACTAAAGCTGGACTAAAGCTGGACTAAAACAGGACTAAAACAGGACTAAAACAGGACTAAACCGGGACTAAAACAGGACTAAAACGGGACTAAAACAGGACTAAAACAGGACTAAAACAGGACTAAAACAGGACTAAAACGGGACTAAAACAGGGACTAAAACAGGACTAAAGCAGGACTAAAACTGGACTAAAACAGGACTAAACCAGGACTAAAACAGGACTAAAACGGGACTAAAACAGGACTAAAACAGGACTAAAGCTGGACTAAAACTGGACTAAAACAGGACTAAACCAGGACTAAAACGGGACTAAAGCAGGACTAAAACGGGACTAAAACGGGACTAAACCGGGACTAAAACAGGACTAAAACAGGACTAAAACGGGACTAAACCGGGACTAAAACAGGACTAAAACAGGACTAAAGCAGGACTAAAACAGGACTAAAGCAGGACTAAAACAGGACTAAAACAGGGACTAAAACAGGACTAAAACAGGACTAAAACAGGACTAAAGCAGGACTAAAGCAGGACTAAAGCAGGACTAAAGAAGGACTAAAACCAGGTCTGAACCAGGTCCGTGTGATGTAAATGTCTCCAGCTCATCTCTGCTGGTTCATGCAAATATAAAGTGTAATAAAACTCATTTATTTTCATTTATTGTGACATGACGTCATCATTCTGTAAACTGTTGTCTTTAGAAACCAGGACTAAAACCAGGTCTTAACCAAGAATAAACCAGGACTAAACCAGGACTAAACCAAGAATAAACCTGGTCTTAACCAGGAGTAAACTAGGATAAGCTCAGTCTTAGCCAGGAGGAAACTAGGACTAAGCGAGGTCTAAACCAGGACTTTGCTCTCTGAACTCTCCGCCGTTCTTTATGTCATACGGAGGAAGCTGCATCATCGTAATTTTAATGGGACCAGAGTCCAAACTATAAAAGTCCAGCATTAGTCCTGCTTCTGTTTCCTCCTAGTCCTGTATTTAGTCCTGTTTTAGTCCTGTTTTTAGTTCTGTTTTAGTCCTGTTTAAATCCTGTTTTAGTCCTGTTTAAATCCTGTTTTAGTCCTGTTTTAGTCCTGCTTTAGTCCTGCTTTAGTCCTGCTTTAGTCCTGTTTTAGTCCTGCTTTAGTCCTGTTTTAGTCCTGTTTTAGTCCTGTTTTAGTCCTGCTTTAGTCCTGTTTTAGTCCTGTTTTAGTCCTGTTTTAGTCCTGTTTTAGTCCTGTTTTAGTCCTGCTTTAGTCCTGCTTTAGTCCTGTTTTAGTCCTGCTTTAGTCCTGCTTTAGTCCTGTTTTAGTCCTGTTTTAGTCCTGCTTTAGTCCTGTTTTAGTCCTGGTTTAGTCCTGCTTTAGTCCACCTTTAGTCCACCTTTAGTCCTGCTTTAATGCCACTGTCTTTGTCTTTAGAACCTGTTTAAATCAAAGTAAAATGACCATTAGAAACAAAGCAACAATAGTTATTTAAATATTCAAAAAGCCATGTTTTTCCTGATTCATCTCTGCAGCTTTACTCAGAAAACCATTCAAGCCACAACAACAACCAGAGCAGATAATATAAAAGGATAAAAATAGCAGCAGACAGAGTAAATATTGGCTTTGCTTTGTCACTTTAAGAATCTCTGTGGGAAAGTGGCATCTTTTCATGCTCGGCTCCGTGAATGAGACAGAGGCACAGGCATTGTCCCGACCTCCCACCACAACAGACGAGCTACGGGACAATCAGCCTCACAAAACCGGCTTACGTAACGCCCAGCGCCGGGGCTAAACCACTCCTCTGTCCCGGGACACGCACGGGACGCATGCACCGGGCCACAGCGCCGCGACACAACGAGCCACAGCCACCCAGAGCCGGGCAGAAACAGGCCTGCACCGGGGCTAATCAACCGAGAACGAACAACACAGAACTACATAGAGAAATACTGTCATTTAAAGCCGCAACTTACTTTCCTATCAAAACACTATAATTAACAATAATTCAGCATATTTCAACAATCAAAAGTGTCTTGTTTTTAATACAGGATCAAAGAAAACCATTAAATATCCATCCACTTCCTGTTAAGTCACTTTTCAAACATGTTTAATGATAATTCCGTGAGTGATTATTGGCAGAACGCTCCATTCACACAGAACAAGCGTCGCCGTAGGGTTAGGTCAAAAAGTTGAACATTGACAGAAAAAACGTGACCACATTCACTTTGAACTCCAGCCGAATTTAAGTTCACGTATTTCTTTATTAAAAAATAAAACAATCTACTACACAGGTCAAATAAGAAGCCGCTTAAGTTGTGATTAAATGTTAAAAAGTTGTTTTTATCAATGGGGACCCGGATGAGAAAGAGTAAGGTTGAGATTTATTGATTAAAATGCTGCTTTTTCCAAACAACTGCTAAAACTTACAAGTAATTCCTTTTTGTGAATGCTTCAGACGTGTTGTGGGAATGATTTGGGTTTGTTTTGTGAAAGGTGTGAGCTTTAATTGGATTGTTTTCCCCGGTTTAAAGCCTCCATAAGCGGCGAGTGTCGGCGGTTAGCTCCCCGGGTTTAGCTGCTCTTACCTCGGTCCCGGTGAAGTGTCAGGCCCCCGTAGCGGCTCGAGTCCCGGTGAAAGTCCGTGTGTCGCTGGGTAAAGTCCGCCTGGAAGAGCACAGCCTCGTCCCGTTAGCCTCCGCAGCTCCTCCGCAGCCTCCGGGCGCTCCAGATGCTCGCTGTCCGCTCAGGAGACGCTCAGCTCGGCCACAGTCTGCGCCCCGCCCCGCTGCCTGCTCCGGAAGTCAAAGAGCGGAAAGAAATGCTAGAGAGGCCTGCTCCGCTCCCGCCGCCATCTTGTGGTTGTCACATAATATTACAGTCCTCAATTGCAGAACTTTGCCTGGATGAGTGTTTCCCACAGAACTGAGTCAGAGCTGAATCTATTCTCATGTTTTAGTGGATTTGAACAATAATCATTTGGATTTGACTTGATTTAGATTTGAAATGTATTTTCAGATAAAGAAGCTCCTGAAGCTTCTGTGTTAGCCTGAGATTTACACAAAAAATGATTCATGATTTGAATGATCATTAAGGGTTTGCCTGGAAAATCCAAGAGTATCTGGCTGCAGACCTGTAACAGGAGGGCCCCACTTACGTGACTTGTATTTAGGCTTACTTTTTATCTATCAAGTTACACTTTTTATCCACAATTTTTTTTCACGACTGTCTGAGACACCTCCACCGAGAGGACCGAAGTAAAGCAAAACAATTTTTGAGATGAAATTGCAGCCAGACCATTTTTCCCTTTTGCATCGATCAAGTATCAGTTTCGATAAGAACCGATAACTTTTACAGCCGGACATAAAAGTAATAAACTGACTCGTAAATAACAATATCGACACAGTTTTATTTACACAACAAAACAACATTTGTAATAAACTGGCCCTGGGGCGGTCTTGGGACAGTTTAGGAGAACGGGTAAGTTTAGGAAAAAGGTTTGGGTAACGGTTAAAATAAAATTAATAAAAAATAAAAAAGTAATAAAATCATCACTATGGCAACCAGGCATCTCACTTCTGTCCCTCCGGCGCATACCGTCTTGTACTTGTATTTGTGGTTTGTTAACGCCGTTAACACACAGCGACAATAAACACCGGGGCTCCTCTTCGTTTTCTTCAACGTTATTGACGGGACGCAAATAATGGTTTAAATGCACAGCGCCACCTACTGTCCTGTGGTATATCTATATAATATGGGCGAACATCCGGGTACAGGTCTGCAGCCAGATGCCTCTCGGAAAATCCACACAGTGTCCCCTTTTAGGATTTCTGTAGCCGTGATTGACAGATTAATGAGCCAATCAGAGACACTCATCTTCCGCCGTGTGAAAACCAACATGGCTGCTTCCGACGAAAAAAATACATGAAAAAATATCAGGTGGAACTGAAAACATCGCGTATTTATGCAGAACCAATGAGCGAAGCAAAATGATTTTAATGTGAGGTGAGTGAAGGGTAATCAGCTCCTTTGTTTCATCTGCGTCACAAATAAACTCATCTGATTGGACGAGATTTGATCTGAAACACAGACGAAGGCGTGGTGACCAGACCCACTCTGAGCAGGAGATTAAAGATCACTGTGGACAATGAATATACTATGTTTGTACTGAATATATCAATGTAAAAATGCTTTATAAAATCAGTTTAGTCTATAGGTCTTATAGAGCTTAAATATTGAATTTTAAACTTCCTGAGTCACCTAATGCATTCTGAGCCTCTGCGTTATTTATCACGATGTGTTTGAAGCTTTTTCACAGTTGAAGTTCTGCCAAAGTTCTGCCGAAGCGCTGCTGGAGGCCGTGTTGAAACCTGCCTGTCACTAATCAAACTCTTCAAACGTGATGAATGACAGAGTGATTAGAGAATTCAACGGAGATTCCACAGAACTTTACCACCAGAGACGGGAGGAAGTCACATCAGTTCAAATCAAAGGCTGTCAGGGACTTAAAGACAGTTATTAAGACTTCTGAACTCGTGATACTTTGGATACATACTTACCTGTGCTATATTTTATTTTCCATTTTGTGACACAAACCACAGCTGAAAATAAAAGAAAACCATACTCTATAGTTTATCAATTGCTATAATATTTCGATCTATTTTTTATGACAAGTACTTTTTTGTTGGGTTTATTATATCGGGTAAAATATACCCGGCAAAAGTGATGGTGTCACTTTTTATAGTGAAAGTGTTCTAGGGTTAAGGTTTACTTTATTGTCCCTGTAGGGAAATGTGTCTCTGCATTTGACCCTGGATCCTTCAGAGCCTCTGGAGCAGCGGCTCAGTGCAGCGCTCTGGGACAAATCTCCAGATGTTCTTTAGGCTTGGTCAGGACTACTGTAGCTGGAGGATATTACCCTAACATGCATGTTATTGGTTGGTGGGGAAACCGGAGTGCCCGGAGGAAACCCACCCAGACACAGGGAGAAACATGCAAAGTCCACACAGAAAGGTCCGGGCCCGTGCTGCAGTCAAACCCGCGACCTTCTTGATGTGAGTCCAGAGCGCTAACCACTCTGCCACCGTGCTGGGGTTGAGGGGGGTTGGCTGCAACGACAAAAGAAAGTACAGCTTGATTTAAACAAAACAAAGATGACGGCTTCTGTGGATGTTTGTGTTTCTGCTGCGTTTGATTCTGTATAGCAGAAATACAGAGTATGTTTTAGAACACGGGTCTCCAACCTGTAACTCGGGAGGTACCAGTAGCTCGCCATAGGATTTTAGAATCATACAAACTATACTTTATTACTCAGACCTTATTTATTATGTGCCTATTTTGACTGTAAATGTATATTTAGATGCCTAAGTGTGTCCACCTCTAATAGATATTGGCAAAATGTTCATATAGGCCTCTTAATCAAACCACAGTTACTTAAATTTTGGTCATCGCTAACAGTAGTAGCTCGCCACCAGTTTCTTTTGCAAAAGTAGCTCTCCTAGTGAAAGAGATTGGAGACCCCTGTTCTAGAAAGAAGAACAGTGTGTGTGACACTTGTTCTGTCCCATGCAGACATCGTATACACCATTATGATTCTCTGCTGTGATTGGTTAAGCAAAAATAAGGTCGGCCACTCAGCCAATCAGTTTGTAGTTTTTTCTCTTGTTCTGTTGGAGCCATTTTGTCCCATTGACTTCCATTAGACACAAGCCTGGAGCAGTCTTTTCCAAAGCCTTGAAGCTCTGTCAAAGCGCTGTAGAAACCTGCCCATCATTCCTCCAGCATTCTGTAATCACAACAAGTGATTAAGAATTCAAATGAGTTTCCAGAGAACTTTGAGGCGGAGCTACAGCCAGAGGTGGGAGGAAGTCACATAAGTTCAAATCAAAGGGTTGTCAGGGTCAAGTCAAGTTGTTGCTTTGGCATTTTTAAGACTACGACCAGGATCACTGTGTTTAATCCCAAAGAAGACCAAACCGGGACGAAGTTAGTCAAATGTTTAGTAACCTTAAGAGGGAGGGCCATTTTTGTTCAAACGTCTGACTAAAATCGTCTAAAATTCAAATGGAAACTGTTTCTGATCCTTTAGAGCACAAACTGTTGGCTGGACTCTTTGTGAAGCTGAGTTTTTGTAGTTTTTTGTAGTTTGTAGTTGAAGTGAGAAGAAGCTCTGCACAAAAGAACATCAGGTTTTAAAGTCAGACTAAAATATTTTGGGTAAATGTCAGAATCAGTAGAGCTGGTAAGGCTGTAGTTCTTTCGTCGATTAGTCGATTAATCAGTCGATGGAGTCTTGGTCGACCAAAATGTTATTAGTCGACTCATTCTTTTATTTAGATTATTCAAAATTGTCTCAAAAGTAACAGAATCATTGGTCTGGACTGACTTTTTTTTATACAAACACACAGTTTTCTCTTCATTTTCTGTTTAAACTATGGCTTTTGCATGAACTACAGAATATATGAGTCTTTTGAGCAACGTTTCTTCCAGAGTTGTCACAAACTAACATTTCAACCTGATTTTGATTCCAAGGAATAAACTTGATTCTCGACATAATGAGAATCAGAATGTTCTTTCAACAAAGTCAGATTTTTATACAATGGAAAGACATTTTCAACACAAAATCCAACTTTATGATCAAACATTTTAGTTTCAAACCTTAAGTTTATTTTAAAACTTTTCAGAAAATGTGATTTTTTTTTCTTTGCAGAAAATATCAGATTTTGTCCCTTTAATGTTTTCTGTTTTGTTCAAATGAGGATCTAATTTCGTCACCAGTTTTAGCTTTGATTTGTAATATTTTTGACAACTTTTAGCTTCAGAGCCTTTACCCACTTTTTAGTCGATTAATCGGTCGATGAGACATGTTTTAGTCGATTAATCGGCCGATGGAACATGCTTTGGGCGATTAATCGGCCGAAGGGACATGTTTAGTCGATTAATCGGCAGAAGGACATGTTTTAGTCGATTAATCGGCAGAAGGACATGCTTTAGTCGATCAATCGGTCGATGGGACATGTTTAGTCGATTAATCGGCGAAGGGACATGCTTAAGTCAATTAATCGGCCGAAGGGACATGTTTAGTCGTTAATCGGCCGAAGGGACATGCTTTAGTCAATTAATCGCAGAAGGGACATGCTTTAGTCGATCAATCGGTCGATGGGACAGTTTAGTCGATTATTCGGTTGACGGGACATGGTTTAGTCGATAATCGGTCGATGGACAAGGTCTAGTCGATTAATCTGTGATAGGACAAGGTCTAGTCGATTAATCGGTCGATGGACATGCTTTTCTGATCCCACTGTGGAGTGTTTTAAGTCTCGTCTAAACCCACTTTTACTCTCTGGCTTTTAACACCGACTGAGTTGTGTGGTCCTCTGTTGTCTTTTTATTTATTTATTAGTTTATTTGCTTTTATTGTTTTATTGAGTGTTATGTTATGTTTTATTTATATTTTTCTATTTGATTCTACTGGTTTTTCTGTTTGGGACTAGTAGGTCAACTGTTATTTATCATACTGTAGTTTTGCTTTTATCTGTGAAGCACTTTGAAGCGTTTGTTTATGAAATGTGCTATATAAATAAAGGGATTTGGATTTAGTCGATTAATCTGTTGAAGTGACATGCTTTAGTTGATTAATCGGCCAATGGGCACGCTTTAGTCGATTGACCGGTTGATGTGACATTTCTGTCGATTAATCGGTTGACGGGACATGCGTTGGTCGATTAATCGGTCGTGGAACATGTTTTAGTCGATTAATCGGTCGATGGGCATGCGTTAGTCGATTAATCGGTTGATGGGACAAGTTTTTAGTTGACTACGCCCTAGCTGGTGTCACAGTCTTGGACAGAATGACTCTAGATTTGGTTTATTTTGGGTTTTGGACAATTCTCTTCAAAGCTGAACTATTTTCATCAAAAACAGTATTAGGGACCTGTATTAACTTAAAAAAGTTTAGGCTGAGCTCGTTAAAATTCCTATTAAATTATGAAGAATTTTTAAGGTATTTTTATTCTAAGTTTAGAGTAAAACTGATTCTGATCCATCTCAGAATGGTTGATTTGACTGTGATTAAGAGGGTTAACATTAGATTTTAATCATAACATTTCAGAGAGTTTGAGAGTTGATTTTATAAGATGGTAGGCAAAATGAATTAAGAAAAAGTGGGAGGGGCCGTCCCACAGTGAAACGTGTGGTTGAACTTGTTACAGGCACTTGAATATTCAGTTTGTAACTCTAAATATCATTTAGATTTCTGCATCACCGTGAATTTTCTTTATTTCACTGTCACAAGTCACAAGTCAAATCTTTTAGAATGATCGGTCATGAAAAGTGTGACCTGAGTGGAGTCAGGTCGACGGTTCTACGTTCAGGACAATAACACAAACACATCTGTCATCTGTGAGGAATGCAGAGATCATTATAGAATTCACCTGAGCTTCCACAGAACCTGGAGGCGTGGCTGACGAAAACCTGTGGGCGGAGCTAAAGAGAGACTTGTATTTAAGGTGAGTTTGAGCAGACTTCATCACACGAGCGTTGGACCGATGAACCAGAGCAAAGACAGACCAAAGACAGACCAAACCAGACGCTTCATCACAGGTGAGAGACAGTTTTATGTCCAACATCGTCTGGCAGATTCTAACTGATATTATTTTTCTATTATTATTTTATTATTATGTTTAGACAAAGGAAATGTGAAAAATCAAAGAAATTAAATTAAAGATTATAGAGGTTCTGCAGGTGACATCACAGCATTCTAAATGTGAATGCTGAGTGGCAAGGATACATTAGAGTTAATGGAGAGAAAGGACATTTTCTCTTGTAAGAGTTTAATAAACCGCTAAAACTGAAAAAACTAAACTACAGTTTGATAACAAATTCAACCCACAACAAGTCTACTGAGCACTGGGTTTGTAACTGACATGTAAACAGAGAAAATCAAGTCAACAGTTGTAGTAAAACAGATAAACTTTAGCTTCTCACATTTATCAGACATTGAAATCACACACAGTAGAACTTATGACCTTTTTCTTCTTAAAAAATAAGTTTTTGAGTCGGTTTGTTGCAGTTAAAATGTCCTAAATCATCAACTGTTTTTAGCAAACAAGCCGTTGCCACGACAATAAAGAAATACATTGAAGAAATGCCACTCATTCTAAATGTTGCTAAGCATTTTTGGAATAAAATTAAGTCACCTGCATAACCTCTATTGGCTGAGTGCAGTTGTTTTGTTTTGGTTTAAAATACTACATCCTGTACATACAACGACTTCCTGTTCAATTCTCTTCAATGAGGTTTTCACTCCATCAGTTTAAAACTAATAAATCCTCTTTAGATCAGACAGTTGTGGTGAATGTTACAGAAAACATGTTAAAAACTTTACATATCAGAGGAATATTCCACACACTTGTGTGTTTAAAAAGAGACATAATTGTGTCTAAATGCTAACGCTAACAGGAAGTGGTTGTATGTACAGAAGTTAGCATTTTTGAACAATCGCAAGCCAACTGAAATTCCGTGCACACAGCCCATTGACCATTTGCACCTACGTCACATGATCACGTGGCTGCTCCATGCTGGAGGCAGAAGTGTGTGTATGCAGCATTACAGGAAGCGCAAAACTGACACATTCTCACATATTTCCTTATTTTTCCGTAAAGAAAGCAGTGGATGCTTCTAGTGCATGTTCAGTACATTTGTCTGTGGAAGTAGGACGTCTTTTAGACGAAGCACAAAACAAGGTATTTGGAAAAGCTAATGAATGCAGCTGATCCATGCCCTCTTCCTCCTGCTACGTTTGCCCAATAAATAACATTTACAAGTTTGTCTGACTTTACTCCTCATGATTTGCACCATTCTGTGGTAAACAGGGTTTTGTCTCACACTGGAGCAGATTTAAAAGCTACAAGAGGTTGGTTTTCAGTCACTTAGCTGTGAGGCTAGCGTTAGCCACGCATAATGCAGGCTGTTTCAGATACTGATTGCATTTTCTTTTCAAATGTCATATANATGATTCATGATTTGAATGATCATTAAGGGTTTGCCTGGAAAATCCAAGAGTATCTGGCTGCAGACCTGTAACAGGAGGGCCCACTTACGTGACTTGTATTTAGGCTTACTTTTTATCTATCAAGTTACACTTTTTATCCACAATTTTTTTTCACGACTGTCTGAGACACCTCCACCGAGAGGACCGAAGTAAAGCAAAACAATTTTTGAGATGAAATTGCAGCCAGACCATTTTTCCCTTTTGCATCGATCAAGTATCAGTTTCGATAAGAACCGATAACTTTTACAGCCGGACATAAAAGTAATAAACTGACTCGTAAATAACAATATCGACACAGTTTTATTTACACAACAAAACAACATTTGTAATAAACTGGCCCTGGGGCGGTCTTGGGACAGTTTAGGAGAACGGGTAAGTTTAGGAAAAAGGTTTGGGTAACGGTTAAAATAAAATTAATAAAAAATAAAAAAGTAATAAAATCATCACTATGGCAACCAGGCATCTCACTTCTGTCCCTCCGGCGCATACCGTCTTGTACTTGTATTTGTGGTTTGTTAACGCCGTTAACACACAGCGACAATAAACACCGGGGCTCCTCTTCGTTTTCTTCAACGTTATTGACGGGACGCAAATAATGGTTTAAATGCACAGCGCCACCTACTGTCCTGTGGTATATCTATATAATATGGGCGAACATCCGGGTACAGGTCTGCAGCCAGATGCCTCTCGGAAAATCCACACAGTGTCCCTTTTAGGATTTCTGTAGCCGTGATTGACAGATTAATGAGCCAATCAGAGACACTCATCTTCCGCCGTGTGAAAACCAACATGGCTGCTTCCGACGAAAAAAATACATGAAAAAAATATCAGGTGGAACTGAAAACATCGCGTATTTATGCAGAACCAATGAGCGAAGCAAAATGATTTTAATGTGAGGTGAGTGAAGGGTAATCAGCTCCTTTGTTTCATCTGCGTCACAAATAAACTCATCTGATTGGACGAGATTTGATCTGAAACACAGACGAAGGCGTGGTGACCAGACCCACTCTGAGCAGGAGATTAAAGATCACTGTGGACAATGAATATACTATGTTTGTACTGAATATATCAATGTAAAATGCTTTATAAAATCAGTTTAGTCTATAGGTCTTATAGAGCTTAAATATTGAATTTTAAACTTCCTGAGTCACCTAATGCATTCTGAGCCTCTGCGTTATTTATCACGATGTGTTTGAAGCTTTTTTCACAGTTGAAGTTCTGCCAAAGTTCTGCCGAAGCGCTGCTGGAGGCCGTGTTGAAACCTGCCTGTCACTAATCAAACTCTTCAAACGTGATGAATGACAGAGTGATTAGAGAATTCAACGGAGATTCACAGAACTTTACCACCAGAGACGGGAGGAAGTCACATCAGTTCAAATCAAAGGCTGTCAGGGACTTAAAGACAGTTATTAAGACTTCTGAACTCGTGATACTTTGGATACATACTTACCTGTGCTATATTTTTATTTTCCATTTTGTGACACAAACCACAGCTGAAAATAAAAGAAAACCATACTCTATAGTTTATCAATTGCTATAATATTTCGATCTATTTTTATGACAAGTACTTTTTTGTTGGGTTTATTATATCGGGTAAAATATACCCGGCAAAAGTGATGGTGTCACTTTTTATAGTGAAAGTGTTCTAGGGTTAAGGTTTACTTTATTGTCCCTGTAGGGAAATGTGTCTCTGCATTTGACCCTGGATCCTTCAGAGCCTCTGGAGCAGCGGCTCAGTGCAGCGCTCTGGGACAAATCTCCAGATGTTCTTTAGGCTTGGTCAGGACTACTGTAGCTGGAGGATATTACCCTAACATGCATGTTATTGGTTGGTGGGGAAACCGGAGTGCCCGGAGGAAACCCACCCAGACACAGGGAGAAACATGCAAAGTCCACACAGAAAGGTCCGGGCCCGTGCTGCAGTCAAACCCGCGACCTTCTTGATGTGAGTCCAGAGCGCTAACCACTCTGCCACGTGCTGGGGTTGAGGGGGGTTGGCTGCAACGACAAAAGAAAGTACAGCTTGATTTAAACAAAACAAAGATGACGGCTTCTGTGGATGTTTGTGTTTCTGCTGCGTTTGATTCTGTATAGCAGAAATACAGAGTATGTTTTAGAACACGGGTCTCCAACCTGTAACTCGGGAGGTACCAGTAGCTCGCCATAGGATTTTAGAATCATACAAACTATACTTTATTACTCAGACCTTATTTATTATGTGCTATTTTGACTGTAAATGTATATTTAGATGCCTAAGTGTGTCCACCTCTAATAGATATTGGCAAAATGTTCATATAGGCCTCTTAATCAAACCACAGTTACTTAAATTTTTGGTCATCGCTAACAGTAGTAGCTCGCCACCAGTTTTCTTTTGCAAAAGTAGCTCTCCTAGTGAAAGAGATTGGAGACCCCTGTTCTAGAAAGAAGAACAGTGTGTGTGACACTTGTTCTGTCCCATGCAGACATCGTATACACCATTATGATTCTCTGCTGTGATTGGTTAAGCAAAAATAAGGTCGGCCACTCAGCCAATCAGTTTGTAGTTTTTTCTCTTGTTCTGTTGGAGCCATTTTGTCCCATTGACTTCCATTAGACACAAGCCTGGAGCAGTCTTTTCCAAAGCCTTGAAGCTCTGTCAAAGCGCTGTAGAAACCTGCCCATCATTCCTCCAGCATTCTGTAATCACAACAAGTGATTAAAGAATTCAAATGAGTTTCCAGAGAACTTTGAGGCGGAGCTACAGCCAGAGGTGGGAGGAAGTCACATAAGTTCAAATCAAAGGGTTGTCAGGGTCAAGTCAAGTTGTTGCTTTGGCATTTTTAAGACTACGACCAGGATCACTGTGTTTAATCCCAAAGAAGACCAAACCGGGACGAAGTTAGTCAAATGTTTAGTAACCTTAAGAGGGAGGGCCATTTTTGTTCAAACGTCTGACTAAAATCGTCTAAAATTCAAATGGAAACTGTTTCTGATCCTTTAGAGCACAAACTGTTGGCTGGACTCTTTGTGAAGCTGAGTTTTTGTAGTTTTTGTAGTTTGTAGTTGAAGTGAGAAGAAGCTCTGCACAAAAGAACATCAGGTTTTAAAGTCAGACTAAAATATTTTGGGTAAATGTCAGAATCAGTAGAGCTGGTAAGGCTGTAGTTCTTTCGTCGATTAGTCGATTAATCAGTCGATGGAGTCTTGGTCGACCAAAATGTTATTAGTCGACTCATTCTTTTATTTAGATTATTCAAAATTGTCTTCAAAAGTAACAGAATCATTGGTCTGGACTGACTTTTTTTTATACAAACACACAGTTTTCTCTTCATTTTCTGTTTAAACTATGGCTTTTGCATGAACTACAGAATATTATGAGTCTTTTTGAGCAACGTTTCTTCCAGAGTTGTCACAAAACTAACATTTTCAACCTGATTTTGATTCCAAGGAATAAACTTGATTCTCGACATAATGAGAATCAGAATGTTCTTTCAACAAAGTCAGATTTTTATACAATGGAAAGACATTTTCAACACAAAATCCAACTTTATGATCAAACATTTTAGTTTCAAACCTTAAGTTTATTTTAAAACTTTTCAGAAAATGTGATTTTTTTTTTCTTTGCAGAAAATATCAGATTTTGTCCCTTTAATGTTTTCTGTTTTTGTTCAAATGAGGATCTAATTTCGTCACCAGTTTTAGCTTTGATTTGTAATATTTTTGACAACTTTTAGCTTCAGAGCCTTTACCCACTTTTTAGTCGATTAATCGGTCGATGAGACATGTTTTAGTCGATTAATCGGCCGATGGAACATGCTTTGGGCGATTAATCGGCCGAAGGGACATGTTTTAGTCGATTAATCGGCAGAAGGGACATGTTTTAGTCGATTAATCGGCAGAAGGGACATGCTTTAGTCGATCAATCGGTCGATGGGACATGTTTAGTCGATTAATCGGCCGAAGGGACATGCTTTAGTCAATTAATCGGCCGAAGGGACATGTTTAGTCGATTAATCGGCCGAAGGGACATGCTTTAGTCAATTAATCGGCAGAAGGGACATGCTTTAGTCGATCAATCGGTCGATGGGACATGTTTAGTCGATTATTCGGTTGACGGGACATGGTTTAGTCGATTAATCGGTCGATGGGACAAGGTCTAGTCGATTAATCTGTTGATAGGACAAGGTCTAGTCGATTAATCGGTCGATGGGACATGCTTTTCTGATCCCACTGTGGAGTGTTTTAAGTCTCGTCTTAAGACCCACTTTTACTCTCTGGCTTTTAACACCGACTGAGTTGTGTGGTCCTCTGTTGTCTTTTTTATTTTATTTTATTAGTTTTATTTGCTTTTATTTGTTTTTATTGAGTGTTATGTTATGTTTTTATTTATATTTTTTCTATTTGATTCTACTGGTTTTTCTGTTTGGGACTAGTAGGTCAAACTGTTATTTATCATACTGTATGTTTTGCTTTTATCTGTGAAGCACTTTGGAAGCGTTTTGTTTATGAAATGTGCTATATAAATAAAGTGGATTTGGATTTAGTCGATTAATCTGTTGAAGTGACATGCTTTAGTTGATTAATCGGCCAATGGGCACGCTTTAGTCGATTGACCGGTTGATGTGACATTTCTGTCGATTAATCGGTTGACGGGACATGCGTTGGTCGATTAATCGGTCGGTGGAACATGTTTTAGTCGATTAATCGGTCGATGGGCATGCGTTAGTCGATTAATCGGTTGATGGGACAAGTTTTTAGTTGACTACGCCCTAGCTGGTGTCACAGTCTTGGACAGAATGACTCTAGATTTGGTTTATTTTGGGTTTTGGACAATTCCTCTTCAAAAGCTGAAACTATTTTCATCAAAAACAGTATTAGGGACCTGTATTAACTTAAAAAAGTTTAGGCTGAGCTCGTTAAAAATTCCTATTAAATTATGAAGAATTTTTAAGGTATTTTTTAATTCTAAGTTTAGAGTAAAACTGATTCTGATCCATCTCAGAATGGTTGATTTGACTGTGATTAAGAGGGTTAACATTAGATTTTTAATCATAACATTTCAGAGAGTTTGAGAGTTGATTTTTATAAGATGGTAGGCAAAAATGAATTAAGAAAAAGTGGGAGGGGCCGTCCCACAGTGAAACGTGTGGTTGAACTTGTTACAGGCACTTGAATATTCAGTTTGTAACTCTAAATATCATTTAGATTTCTGCATCACCGTGAATTTTCTTTATTTCACTGTCACAAGTCACAAGTCAAATCTTTTAGAATGATCGGTCATGAAAAGTGTGACCTGAGTGGAGTCAGGTCGACGGTTCTACGTTCAGGACAATAACACAAACACATCTGTCATCTGTGAGGAATGCAGAGATCATTATAGAATTCACCTGAGCTTCCACAGAACCTGGAGGCGTGGCTGACGAAAACCTGTGGGCGGAGCTAAAGAGAGACTTGTATTTAAGGTGAGTTTGAGCAGACTTCATCACACGAGCGTTGGACCGATGAACCAGAGCAAAGACAGACCAAAGACAGACCAAACCAGACGCTTCATCACAGGTGAGAGACAGTTTTATGTCCAACATCGTCTGGCAGATTCTAACTGATATTATTTTTCTATTATTATTTTATTATTATGTTTAGACAAAGGAAATGTGAAAAATCAAAGAAATTAAATTAAAGATTATAGAGGTTCTGCAGGTGACATCACAGCATTCTAAATGTGAATGCTGAGTGGCAAGGATACATTAGAGTTAATGGAGAGAAAGGACATTTTCTCTTGTAAGAGTTTAATAAACCGCTAAAACTGAAAAAACTAAACTACAGTTTGATAACAAATTCAACCCACAACAAGTCTACTGAGCACTGGGTTTGTAACTGACATGTAAACAGAGAAAATCAAGTCAACAGTTGTAGTAAAACAGATAAACTTTAGCTTCTCACATTTATCAGACATTGAAATCACACACAGTAGAACTTATGACCTTTTTCTTCTTAAAAAATAAGTTTTTGAGTCGGTTTGTTGCAGTTAAAATGTCCTAAATCATCAACTGTTTTTAGCAAACAAGCCGTTGCCACGACAATAAAGAAATACATTGAAGAAATGCCACTCATTCTAAATGTTGCTAAGCATTTTTGGAATAAAATTAAGTCACCTGCATAACCTCTATTGGCTGAGTGCAGTTGTTTTGTTTTGGTTTAAAATACTACATCCTGTACATACAACGACTTCCTGTTCAATTCTCTTCAATGAGGTTTTCACTCCATCAGTTTAAAACTAATAAATCCTCTTTAGATCAGACAGTTGTGGTGAATGTTACAGAAAACATGTTAAAAACTTTACATATCAGAGGAATATTCCACACACTTGTGTGTTTAAAAAGAGACATAATTGTGTCTAAATGCTAACGCTAACAGGAAGTGGTTGTATGTACAGAAGTTAGCATTTTTGAACAATCGCAAGCCAACTGAAATTCCGTGCACACAGCCCATTGACCATTTGCACCTACGTCACATGATCACGTGGCTGCTCCATGCTGGAGGCAGAAGTGTGTGTATGCAGCATTACAGGAAGCGCAAAACTGACACATTCTCACATATTTCCTTATTTTTCCGTAAAGAAAGCAGTGGATGCTTCTAGTGCATGTTCAGTACATTTGTCTGTGGAAGTAGGACGTCTTTTAGACGAAGCACAAAACAAGGTATTTGGAAAAGCTAATGAATGCAGCTGATCCATGCCCTCTTCCTCCTGCTACGTTTGCCCAATAAATAACATTTACAAGTTTGTCTGACTTTACTCCTCATGATTTGCACCATTCTGTGGTAAACAGGGTTTTGTCTCACACTGGAGCAGATTTAAAAGCTACAAGAGGTTGGTTTTCAGTCACTTAGCTGTGAGGCTAGCGTTAGCCACGCATAATGCAGGCTGTTTCAGATACTGATTGCATTTTCTTTTCAAATGTCATATATATTTTTTTCTCATTAGCATTAACTTACCTTGTTTAAAGTGTTCACTGCAAATCCGTAGTGACTTAGAGGGATTTAGTTCTTTTGATTTATTGCTGCTGTTCCACTAGCGTCTTCTATCTTCATCAAAATGTAAACAAAAAAGCTCCAGGTTTAGACTTACAACCTCCTCCTGTTAGTGCAGCGTGTTCCAGATACAGACATTTTACAATTGAAATCAATTAAAATTACTTAAAAACGAGCAAGTTTCCATTGCTGTAATGCACAGACAGAGCTTTTGCCTCCAGCATGGAGAAGTGGGCGTTCCCTCCAGGAGCCTGACCACAGCTGCAAAGGGTCAATTGCTACAGTCATATTTGGGGGCGTGGCCTGCTGTGGGGGAAAACCACAGGGACATTTCTATGAATTCATTTGGAATTGTAATGTTCTGGCTCTTTTCCTGGTGATTCATATTTTAAGTCTTAAAGGTGAACTGCGCAAAAACAAACTTTAATAAATGGATATTTTTGTCATTTGGATTCCTTAGTTACACTAATCCAGGGGTTCTTAACCTTTTTAACCCCGAGGCCCAAATATTCATGTGCAAAGTAACCCTAAGGCCCAATCTCATATTAAATGGATTGTATTGTACTGATTGAGAGGCCCTCAAGGAGGACCTTTGAACCCTGGCTCTATGGTTAAGAATCACTGCTCTAATCAATTAATAAAAATCTGCGTTTTTACTTTGAGCGGGCTTGCATGACCACAAAATAGTTGCGCAGTGCACCTTTAAGTCCACATTTACTGAGCAGTGAGTGACAAAAGCCACACAGAGGTCCGTATGTGTGTGTTCCTTCAGATGCTGACTGTGTCTACAGAAGGTCAGGGTTCACGGGACTAAATCTGTGTTTTTTATCCTGAAGGACACATTTCAGAGCATCATGGACCCGAGTCTGAAGAGCGCCCCCTGCAGTCTGGAGTCTCTCACGTGAGTGTTTAACGCTGCTGCCAAGACCACTGACTCTGAACTCCAAACTGAACGGTTGTAAAGGCGCGGTCGCTGCTGCGTGCGGCGCGGTCGCTGCTGCGTGCGGCGCGGTCGCTGCTGCGTGCGGCGCGGTCGCTGCTGCGTGCGGCGCGGTCGCTGCTGCGTACGGCGCAGACGAGTGAGCGCGCTGCCTGTTTCACTTTACTCACACTTTATCATTTTAATGGTTTTCTTTCAAAGCAGAAACATGAGGCGTTCTTCAGGTTGTTTTTGTCCTTCAGACATGTTCCTGAATGAAAACAGGAAGTACAGCTCAGGTGTTTCCCACACCAGAATTTGAGCTAGAGCTTCATCTACTGGCAGCAAAAGAAATGACAGAACAAAAATAATCAAATCAATCCATGACATCATCACACACCTATGACATCTGTGACTCTACACTGCCCCCTACAGTCTGTGACCCCACACTGCCCCCTACAGTCTGTGACTCCACACTGCCCCCTACAGTCTGTGACTCCACACTGCCCCCTACAGTCTCTCCACACTGCCCCCTACAGCCTGTGACTCCACACTGCCCCTACAGCCTGTGACTCCACACTGCCCCCTACAGTCTGTGACCCCACACTGCCCCCTACAGTCTGTGACTCTACACTGCCCCCTACAGCCTGTGACTCCACACTGCCCCCTACAGTCTGTTCTTGTGTGTTGCAGGTTGGCTCCGGCAGAAGAGCGGTGGATCATTCCTGGTCTGAGAAAATGTGAGTCGGATTTATTATGTTTCTGTTGTTGCGATTATTTAAGATCAGAAATCCTGTATTTGTCCCACACATAAAGAGGATTTATGAAAAAGACTCACAACCAAAACTGCGCTCACAAAACACTTTGATCAGGATTCGTTTCTCTGGATAGTTCGGTTCCATTGAGTAATTGACCTTTAGCCAAACTCCGCCCCCTTAGTTTGCTAAGGTCTAGTATTGTCTATTGCAAGTTTATTGTTCATTTACGAGGCTATGTTAGTGAGCTAAGCGGCTACGATTTGACGGGCCATATTTATAACGGTTGCTACGATGTTGCGCTAGTTCCATTGGTAAAAGTGTGAACAGAACTGGAACAGTTCAGAGAAAGAGACAATGATGTAACTTTGGTTCCAGTCGAGCTGAGTCTGGTTCAGTTTGTGTTGTGATGCAGACTCATGTTTTCACCCGGAACACTGCAAAAATGAATTTCAAGACAAGTTAAAGTTGCTTGATCCTAGGATTTAAATCTATGTTCAAGCATTTTGACTCATTTAAACCTAATTTTAATGCAGACACATTGCTTATTTTCCTTATTTCTCATGTGTGTTTTATGTTTGTGTTTTTCCCTCACGTGTTTTGTGTTTGTGTTTTTCTCACATGTGTTTTGTGTTTTATGTTTCAGACGCCTGTAACTTCTCTCTGGACCCCAACACGATTCACTCGTCTGCTTCTCTCTGACGTGTGTTTTATGTTTTGTGTTTTTGTGTTTCAGACGCCCGTAACTTCTCCCTGGACCCCAACACGATTCACTCGTCTGCTTCTCTCTGACGTGTGTTTTATGTTTTGTGTTTTTGTGTTTCAGACGCCCGTAACTTCTCCCTGGACCCCAACACGACTCACACTTGTCTGCTTCTCTCTGACGTGTGTTTTATGTTTGTGTTTTTGTGTTTCAGACGCCCGTAACTTCTCCCTGGACCCCAACACGATTCACTCGTCTGCTTCTCTCTGACGTGTGTTTTATGTTTTGTGTTTTATGTTTCAGATGCCCGTAACTTCTCTCTGGATCCCAACACAAACCACACTCGTCTGGTTCTCTCTGATGTGAACCAGACTTCCACTAACGCGGACGAGGATCAGACGTACGCGGAGCACGAGGAGAGGTTCACGTTTTGGTCTCAGGTCCTGGGCACTGTCGGCCTGAGTGGCTGCTGTTACTGGGAGGTGGACTGGAGCGGAGGGGACGTTTCCATAGCAGTGAGTTACAAAAGCATAAAGCGCGACGGAGAAAAACTAGAGTGTCTGTTTGGATTCAACGCTCAGTCCTGGAGTCTGTACTGTGGAAAGGGTATCGTGATGCACAACAACGAGGAAACCAGAGTCAGTGATCGGGTCAAGTCTGGGTCCTCGGGAGGAGTGGGCGTGTCCTCTGGCAGAGTGGGCGTGTTCCTGGACAAACCAGGGGGGCGTCTGTCCTTTTATAACATCACTGAAGAGGAAGTGTCTCACATTTACACTTTCAACAACACTTTTACTGACGAAGAACTGTTCCCTGGGTTTGGACTGTTTGAGTTAGGAGACTCTGTGTCTGTGTTCAAACTGTGAGACTGTCCTCACTCTGTCTTTGTGTCTCTGTGTCCCTCACTCCTCTAAAGCAGTGGTTTTGTTTCCAACCTATTTTGTCCCAAGTCCCCCCTAACTTGAGGTTTTAACCCCTTATTGCTGCGTTCAGACCGGACAGCATATTTGCGTCAAAATTTGTGCGTTGAAGCATATTTTGATGCAGAATATTTTTGAAGCTGATGCCCCAACAGGCGTCCAAAACGCCCCAATGCTCGTCAAGGTGTTGAGAGACAAAGACACTCTTTACGCCCCGACGCTCTTCTTCTCTGTGTTCCTGCTTGTTTGTGTCAGTGTTTGTTTTGCTGGTACAGATCACTGAGAGAGAGAAGGAGAGAGAGAGGCTGCTGTAACTTTCTCCTCCTCCAGACAGTTGTTTTGCTGTCTCTGTCCTCCTCCAGTGTCACGTCCTACAGCAGGTTTAAACATTTTGAATAGATCCATGTGAGGCTTTGTCAGTCCAGATCAAGTCCATGTGGTTTGTTTTGTGTCGACAGATTTTTAGAGCGACCAAGTCTTTGAAAAAAGCCCCAAACAAGCGACCTTTGGTTAAAAAAGTTGATAAAAGACTTGAGTAAACAGTGGTCCTTTCCTCTTGATGTGAGAGAACAGCAGCATGTCACATGTCACAGGAGTGGAGTCTGACTGGTTGACACTAGGCTTGTTTAAGCAGAGCCAGGCGGTGAAGACAGACGAGGTGGACGCAGGCGGTGTCGGGGGGTCGGGGTCTGACGACAGCGCTACGTAGGTCCCGGTAATCTCGAGAGATCAATCCGAGTGCAGGCGCCGTCGTCGTCGGTGAATCCAGAAAAAAGCAAATGCACCGCCTGCATGACTACAAAACCCAAATGCATGCTGGGAAATGAAGTGCAGTGAACACGCGTGGACTGACAGCTGATTGGATCAGATCTGTTTGGATCAGAAACGTGACGCTGTGCAGTTCCTCCTCCTCTCTCCTCGTCTCTTCAGTTTACGTTTTTATCATCACAGAGACTTAAATCTAACAGAAAAGTCTCAGGATGTTGTACAACACTGACAGCATTATTAATGTGACACTGATGAGCTGAAAATCATTTCTTTATAGACACAGCTCAAGTGTAGAAACTGTATTATTCAGCTCTTTATTCATTGCTCTGGTGAGATCCGTGTCAATTCAAGGTGTGTGAGGGAAACAGGAGCATTTACACAGATGTATGTGGTTTTATTCAGTACAACACGTGATCTCAGGCTGTCTGGCAGTTCTCGCGCTGGAGAAGTGTCCACGGTGTCTTTCAGATTTCTCCCCTCCCCTCAGCGTCATCCGTCAACTCTCGTCCGCAGTCCAGACGGAGATTTTTGCTGCTTAAACAAGCCTATTGACTTCCAACTGAAGATGGATTTTCACAACTTCGAGCTTCCAATCCACAAGACGCTGCGTTTCCAAAAGCAGAAAGGCCCCAGACTGCCAATACACCACAAATACGCTTGAACGCTCAAGACGCAGGTTTACATGGACTTACTTTGAAAATGGACACAACAACGCCAAGACCCTGACGGGTGTGAACGCAGCATTAGACTCATGTGTGTCTCACCTGAGAGTCTCCAGTCTGCAGGGGGCGCTCTTTCAGTAAAGTCTGTGCTGGTGTTCCCACTCACATCCACACCTTCACCGAGGATCTGTTTCCCGGGCTCGGAGTCTGGTGAAGCTCTACTGAGGCTGTGAACGCAGAGAAAACAAAAGACCCTCGAGGAGCTTCACGTGTCGGTCAAGAGCTAAATCACTGTGTTTGAGAACGTTGTACTTCCTGTAATCATTATTTGTTTCATTAATCAGACTTTTAAAGGATTGATTGGTTGATTTATTGTTTTGTTATGTGCCGTTAGTTGCTATAAAAAGTATAAAATAATATAAATCATTCTACAAAAGAGTCATTTAGGACTTTGTTATTTAAAATGTGTTGTGTGAGGGTTTTGAACTTGCTTTTCTGATGAGCTCTCTAGATTCTACTCAGTCTGTCTCTGTCCCAAACATACCAGCCGCTGAGGTCGGAGGAGGTAGCGTCGGTCTCCTCTCACACAGGACAGGTGTGGAATCAGACCACACTCAGACTCATGAATGCCAAGAGAGAACACAGACGGTACGTGTAAATCAGACCTGGGAGCTGCTTCAATCAGGCCCTTGGCATGTTTTTAAGAAAGAAATGCAAGAAAAAAACAACAATAAACTTGTAACATTTCGAGATTAAATTCACAATGTTATGAGAATAAAGTCAAATAAGTCACAAAAATAGTTTTTCAATACTAAACATAGATTACATAGATCTGTCTGTCTGTCTGTCTGTCTGTCTACAGTCCTGATCAAATTCTTAAGACCAGTTGAAAATGTGCTAAAATTCACATTTTGCACATTTTAATCCTAATGAGGTTTTAAGTAGAGCTAGATTATGCAAAAGCAAGAAGGGGGAGTGCGACGAAAAAAATGTGGAACTTGTCATTTTAAAGAAAATAATAATAAAGTGAAAAAGGCTGTTTTTCAGCTGATCGAAATCTTAAGACCAAAAGCTATAAAAGCCCAAATCTGCTCAAAATTCTCCTTTTCTGTCAGGCTTTCAGACAGTTATGCCCTCCTGATGGTTCTTAAGATTTTGATCAGGACTCTATCTATCTATCTATCTATCTATCTATCTATCTATCTATCTATCTATCTATCTATCTATCTATCCATCTATCCATCTGTCCATCTGTCCATCTGTCCATCTGTCTATCTATCTACATCGTCGTTGGACTTTGCAGAGGTGATCCCAATGGTCCCAGTGAAAATGTCTGGGATCTGCTCAGTGTGAGTGTCACCGACGTGAACATCCTCCTCAAACTCAGCAGCAGGTGAAGAATGGATGAACTCAGACACTACTGCTGATGGATCCATGAGGCTGATGGATCCATGAGGCTGATGGATCCATGAGGCTGATGGATCCATGAGGCTGATGGATCCATGAGGCTGATGGATCCATGAGGCTGATGGATCCATGAGGCTGATGGATCCATGAGGCTGATGGATCCATGAGGCTGATGGATCCATGAGGCTGATGGATCCATGAGGCTGATGGATCCATGAGGCTGATGGATCCATGAGGCTGATGGATCCATGAGGCTGATGGATCCATGAGGCTGATGGATCCATGAGGCTGATGGATCCATGAGGCTGAATAACCTCTGTCCAGGGCCAACGGGGGTCAGTGAACTATTGACAGTCTGATGAAACTCTGTCACGTCTGGTTTGGGGGTTGCTCTATTGTTTGGTTTGTTATTGGACTGAAAATGTGTAAACGCCACAAGAGTTGGTCTGAGGATTAGTAATGGATGTAGGGTTCAAATGAAACAGGCCCATCTCAAAAATAATAGGCCTTTTCCCACTGTAGGAACTTTTTTCAGTTCCTAGTATTTTTTAAAGTTCCAGTCCTCATTTTGGGAGCGTTCACACAGAGCAGGAACTATGGACTGGGGCCAAACTTTAGGGACTTTTTTAGCTCCTGCTCTGGGGCAGGTACTTTCCAGTCAGACCTGGAACCTTTTAGTGACACAAACACATTTACAAGTTTAACTTAGTTTAGAAACATGTTTTATACATTCTCACATTTAGACTAACTTCCCTTTTCCTTTAGAAAAAATAATTAAAAGCAGTAGCTTCCAAAATAAATGTTTAAATGTGTAAATAAACATTTTATGGAAATTTAAAAAACAACTTTTGTTATTTTAACACCAACCAATGACATATTCAAATGTTCCAGAATACACAGATGTTCTTATGTTAAAGCTTTTTAGCCCCACTTTCACAGACTGTTGCTGTGTGAACACAAACATGGGGACAAGGTAGTTCCTCTGACTAAACAAGGGCTAAATGAATGTGGGAACATAGTTCCTGGTACTTTCATGTGGGAAAACGCCTTATATTATTCTGGCCCCCAAAAACTCAGAAAACTGAGTGTTGCGTTTCTTTTTTTCTTGAGTGTAGATTCTATGTTCTTTTGAAAACTATTTTCAAAACAAAAAAATGCTTGATTCTAGGATTTCACTTTAATTTCAGAAACACTGACAAATTTAAGTTTTATTGGAAAGCTACAGTTTGTCTCCTTCACATCGTCCCTGATCTTCTCTGTCTTCTTTTACTTTTCACCTCTTTTCCTCTCAAAGCTTTTTCATTAATAAACTGAATATTTTCCCATTGACTTCCATTAAAAACCATCACCTCTTACACGTGTCGCTGTTAACCTGCCACCAGAGGGAGCCAAACTTCCCGTCGCCCTGTGGATGGAAGAAAGTGCAAAGAAATGACCTGAAACTCCGAACCGAAGAGACTTTTATGGAATCAAAGGAAGCTGCAAACGAAATATTTAACTTAATGTTTAGTTTTGAATAAAAAAAACATACACAACAGTTTTTTTAAGGCAAATGAAGCATAAATAATCCCGTAACAGTCCTTTTTCTGCTGTAGGTTTAGATCCACAGAAGCAAACGGACGTCTTCAGAAGTAGTAGTAGTATTTTTATCGTTTCTACAGTTTGTTTTTTCTTAAATTAACGGCGCACAGTGAGTGAAATGGAGTCGTTCAGGGCTGAGCAGAAGCTGTGACGGGGCAGTCTCTTGGATTTCGGGTTCTTCTGACGAGAGCGAGTCGGCGTTGGGACAGTTTTCCTCCTCGTTCTGCTGCTGTTTCTGTTTCTGCTGCTGCGACTGGAGTTTTAAGATCAGCTCCTTTATCTCCTCGCGCTTCGTCTTCATCCGCTGAGGAGGAAACCAGTCGGACAGGTTCAGAGGCAGGTGGAAACTCGGGATGGGATTCTGCAAAAGAGACGCGGACTTTAGACCTGGTTCAGTTCTGCTTTAGTCTTGTTTTAGTCCTGTTTTAGTCCTGCTTTAGTCCTGCTTTAGTCCTGCTTTAGTCCTGTTTTAGTCCTGCTTTAGGTCTACTTTAGTCCTGCTTTAGTCCTGTTTTAGTCCTGCTTTAGTCCTGTTTAGTCCCGCTTTAGTCCCGCTTTAGTCCCGCTTTAGTCCTGCTTTAGTCCTGCTTTAGTCCTGTTTTAGTCCTGCTTTAGTCCTGCTTTAGTCCTGCTTTAGTCCTGTTTTAGTCCTGTTTTAGTCCTGTTTTAGTCCTGCTTTAGTCCTGTTTTAGTCCTGCTTTAGTCCTGCTTTAGTCCTGTTTTAGTCCTGTTTTAGTCCTGCTTTAGTCCTGCTTTAGTCCTGCTTTAGTCCTGCTTTAGTCCTGTTTTAGTCCTCTTTTAGTCTTGTTTCAGTACCTGTTTCGGCCCCTATTTTAGACATGTTTTAGTCCCGCTTTAATCCCACTTTTGACCAGCTGTAGCCCTGCCTTTGTCTACATTTTAGACCAGTTTTAGTCCTGTTTTACTTCTGCTTTAGTCCTGCTTTAGTCCTGCTTTAGTCCCGCTTTAGTCCCGCTTTAGTCCTGCTTTAGTCCTGTTTCAGTCCCTCTTTAGTCCGTCGTGTTTTCTCAGACTTAGACCAGTCGTTATCAGACTTTCTGACCTGGAAGAAACTCTCCACGTACTGCAGAACATAAACTCCACAGTCGCTGAAGTTGTCTTGTTGTGGGACTCTGGGACTGGAACCTTTCATGACGTCTTTGTTGAAACTTCTCTGAGAGCCTCTGCGCACCTCCCACTCCACCTCCAGGTACCTAAACAAACAAACAAACAAACAAACAAACAAACAAACAAATGTAAACGTTTCTGTAAGTACACGTGTTTTAGCTTCCACAGTCTACGGTCAGATTGCTCTAGAGCAGGGTTACTCAAAGTCCGGACTCCGGTCCGGATCCGGACCTCGAGACCATTTTGTCCGGACCGCGGGCAGCCGTTCCCTCGTATTTTAATTCTGTGCTCTACAACACCCATGAGCGGACCTTGCGTTTACATGTTTACAGTGCTTCTCCACCAGAAGCGCTTCCTCCCTACCGCACGTCTCCGTTTCTCTCTCTCCGTCTCTCTCCCTTTCTCTCTCTCTCCGTCTCTCTCTCTCTCCGTCTCTCTCTCCGTCTCTCTCTCTCTCCCTCCCTCCCTCCCTCCCTCGGGAAGCTGCGTGCATGCGTCTGTCAGTGCAGCGTCGAAACAGAGCTATTTAAAAGACAGATCGTTTCTTTGAGAAGCATTTCGAACTCCCAGTGATATTCTGTGAAATTGGAGGTTCATATTGATCTTTATTTTATTCAAATCTGCCTTCTATACACGGAGAAAAGGCCCAAAATGTACAGTGAAAGATAACGTGTGTAAATAACAGCGGAGAAAATCGCGCAAAACGGCGCACCGCGGAAATGTTTGAAGAGGTCTTTACAACTTTTACTTTTGCCTGAATGTGACATAAAACAGACACTAACCTTACAAATGCAGCAGCTCCCGTGTTGTCCCTGCTCTGATCACTCAGGACGGTCCTGTCAGGCCGAGTCACTGACGCTCCTAAAGCCCAGTTTTACAGGGGCAGAGCTAAAGGCATCTGGGGCTGGGGCCCCTAAATCTGGCCTCTATGGGGGGCCCTATTTGTATTTTTGTTTATTTAACTGCCTCATGTCTTTTTAATTATATTAAAAATAACATCACACAATAGGATCATCACATCTAAAACGCACCAAAATACAGGAAATTGCATTGAATTTTTAAAAATTACACCAGAACCTTGTTAGATTGAAATATATTTGTATTTAAGAGCTTATGGGTCTAAGGGTCTGTCTGTAGATTTAAATTAAATACAAATTTATTTCGAGAGAGGGGTTGGGGGTGTGGGGAGCACTACAATTTATATCTATCAGGGGCACTGTTATCTCATAACATGCATTGAAATGCATGTTATGTTATGTTTACATGACTTTAATGTTTACACTCTGCTATAAGCACTTAATGTAATGTCATAAAGTTGATAAATAACAATAATAAATGTTATACTTTTCATCCGGACCTTTGAACTTGATCGTGTTTTAATTTCGGACCTTTGGATAAAAAGTTTGAGAACCCCTGCTCTAGAGTTTCTGCAGGGAGGTCAGGACTTTTTAAGAGCCCAAAGAAAGCCTGTTCAAAGTTGAGAGAAGTCAGACAGGGATTGTAGCTTTAGTGAAAGTGAAAGTGAAAGTGAAAGTGTGGCTGGTAAGACTCACTCTCGCAGAGTTTTGACGACGGTGGATCGAGCCGGACCTCGGAGAGAATCCATGATCAGGATACAAGGTCTGAGGAGAGAGACCTGTGTTAGTCCTGATTCAGTCCAGCTTTATTTCTGTTTTTAGTCCTGGTCCAGTCCTGGTTTAGTCCTGGTTTAGTCCTGGTTCAGTCTGTAGTCCTGTTTTAGTCCTGTTTTTAGTCCTGTTTTAGTCCTGTTTTAGACCTGGTTTTAGTCCTGTTTTAGTCCTGGTTCAGTCCTGGTTTAGTCCTGTTTTTAATCCTGGTTTAGTCCTGGTTCAGTCCTGGTTTTAGTCCTGTTTTAGTTCTGGTCCAGTCCTGGTTTAGTCCTGGTTTAGTCCTGGTTTTAGTCCTGTTTTAGTCCTGGTTTAGTCCTGTTTTTTAGTCTTGTTTTTAGTCCTGGTTTAGTCCTGTTTTAGTCCTGGTTCAGTCCTGTTTTTAGTCCTGGTTTAGTCCTGATTTAGTCCTGTTTTAGTCCTGGTTTAGTCCTGCTTTAGTCCTGGTTTAGACCTGGTTTAGTCCTGTTTAGTCCTGTTTTAGTCCTGGTTTAGTCCAGTTTCAGTCCTGGTTTAGTCCTGGTTAGTCCTGGTTTAGTCCTGTTTAGTCCAGTTCAGTCCTGGTTTAGTCCTGGTTTAGTCCTGGTTTAGTCCTGGTTTAGTCCAGTTTCAGTCCTGTTTTAGTCCTGGTTCAGTCCTGGTTCAGTCCTGGTTTAGTCCAGTTTTCAGTCCTGGTTTAGTCCTGTTTCAGTCCTGGTTTAGTCCAGTTTCAGTCCTGGTTTAGTCCAGTTTCAGTCCAGTTTCAGTCCTGTTTCAGTCCAGTTTCAGTCCTGGTCCACTCACTGTTTACAGAGCGTGGGTTGTGAGGATAAAGATGTGTTGTCGTTAGAAGAGTCTTCAGTCAGAGCTCCATCTTCGCTGCACTCGTCCTGAAACACACACACACACATTTACATCTGACCTCTTCTGACCCTCTGACCTCTGACCCCGGTGTGCACTGACCTGGCAGGAGCTGTGGTCGTCTGAGAAAGTGAAAGGATCTCGTCTTTGCTTCCAGAGCCGTAGCTGACGCTGATTCTGTGAAGTTCACCTGGAAAACAAGAAGAAAAACATTATTACCAATGAGCAGTGTTTAAGTACTGTTTATTACTCCTAATGATAAACAATAACCTTTGACCTGTTTTACTCAAGGACCCAAACTCGTATAAGTAGCATCTGTATTAACCGTATTCATGATTAAAGACTCAGAAAAATCTTTTTTTTTGTCTGAATGAGTCTGATTTAGTTCTTTAAAAGGAGACGTCTCTTTAACATCACTCCTCTGACACGGCTTTACTCAAAGTCTCCAGTCATATTATAAAGTTCACTGACTCCTCGGCCTCTGACGCTGTAGATCAGTTATATTATAATTCTGACAGATTGAGAAAGTCAGGTTCAGAGTTAAGCTGTTTCTCTTCAGACCTGACAGATGCTTTAGTGAGTCTTTCAATAATGAAGTGTAGGATTCAGTTTTTTGGGCCGATGCTGATTATAAAGCCCCAGAAAGGGGCTTAAAAATATAATTAATAATAAAAGTTGACACCCACATGTTTGAAAAGCATCGCAGCTTATTATTCCACATTTAATTCAAGCAGCTCTGTAGGCGACATACAGTATTTCATTGCACACACAACACTACTTCTTTCCTGCTAAACATTGAAAATTAATGACGATAGAGTAGTTAGCATTAGCAAACGTCTTGAATAAAATAAAAAGTTATTTCATAAATCAACGTCCGTTATTTCTGTTAAAGTCTAGTTTAAAGTTTACAGACGTCCTGAGGTAAACCAAACCTCAGCTTTCACTCCTCTGATCTCCTCTGACGGTTCATGATCTGTTGGCACACTCTGCTGGCAGAAAATAGCTACTGCAGCCAAGTCTGCATTGAAAGGTTAACTGCTCCGCGGCTCGCCTTAATGAAATTAATCCCCAACATTTTGCAGATTGAATCTGCAAAATGACTCGTATAAGTGCAATATCATTAGATTAATTAATAATCGGTCAGACACAAGTGTCAAAGTCTGCTGCTCTTACATGTGGAGTGCCACAGGGCTTTGTCATGGCCCTCTTCTATTTCTAATGTATCTCCTCCCCCTCGGCCAGGTTATCCAGCGGGATCTACAGCTGCACTGCTCATTTAAGCTTCCTGAAGCCCACAAACTCAGCTGTTTAATCACCGGTTTGTCCCAGATGAAGCAAAACCTGGTCTTCAGTTAAACACAGAGAAAACAGACTGATTATTGCCCCAGACAGAGCAATTCAAACTATCAAAATGCACTTAGGCGACTTGCAGCACTCTACCAAAGCTCGGATGAAGTCTCTAGAACATCACTCAAAACAACGAGTAAAAAACTGCTTTTGTCAACTAGAGATGATTATCCATGCGTTACATAAACAAGTGTCTCACTGTTAAAGCTCTGTTCTGGTGAGTTCTGCTGGTTCTTCTCCTCCACCTCCGCCTCCACCTCTCCTGTCTCTCCTGTCTCCTCCGTCTCCTCTGCCTCCGGGCTGGGTGAGGGCGACAGCGGGCGGCAGTGGTCCGGGATGGGCTCCTCCGTCTGGGGCTCAACACTCTCCCCCTGGAACTGAGGGTTAGGCTCCAGCAGAGGGCGCTCCAGGCCAGGGAAGCAGATGACAGCCAGGTACCAGTGAGCCCTGAAGAAGAAACTGGCTCAGAACTGGGACTAAAAGAGGACTAAAGCTGGACTAAAACAGGACTAAAGCAGGACTAAAACAGGACTAAAGATGGACTAAAACAGGACTAAAGCAGGACTAAAACAGGACTAAAGCAGGACTAAAACAGGACTAAAACAGGACTAAAGCTGAACTAAAGCAGGACTAAAACAGGTCTAAACCAGGACTAAACCAGGACTAAAGCAGGACTAAAGCAGGACTAAAACAGGACTAAAGCAGGACTAAAACAGGACTAAAGCAGGACTAAAGCTGGACTAAAGCTGGACTAAAGCAGGACTAAACCAGGACTAAAACAGGACTAAACCAGGACTAAAACAGGACTAAAACAGGACTAAAGCTGAACTAAAGCAGGACTAAAACAGGTCTAAACCAGGACTAAACCAGGACTAAAGCAGGACTAAAGCAGGACTAAAACAGGACTAAAACAGGACTAAAGCAGGACTAAAACAGGACTAAAGCAGGACTAAAGCAGGACTAAAGCAGGACTAAAGCAGGACTAAAGCAGGACTAAAGCAGGACTAAAACAGGACTAAAACAGGACTAAACCAGGACTAAAGCAGGACTAAAACAGGACTAAACCAGGACTAAAACAGGTCTAAACTCACGACTCGTTGATGGGGACGAAGATGAAGTCTTTCTGGAACAGGTCCACGTGTCTGGTCCAGGTCTTGACTCGGTTGTGCTTCTTCTTGGGCAGCCTGAGCAGACACAGACTGGGTTACAGTGGTGGCGCCCCCTGCTGTGTGTGTGAGAGAGTGTGTAAAACGTACGGCAGGTTTGACGGGTCCGGGCCGTTCCGTCTCTCTCTCTGGTTCAGGCGTTTGTAGAAGAACGAGCTGAACACGTGGATCCTCTGAGAATCCTCCTTTTTCAACTTCTCCAGAACCAAATATCTGAGGAACAGAAAACACAGGGTTGTTTAATTCCTCACACAAAAACCCTTTAATACTAAATAGTTTATATTTAGTGGTTTGTTCTAAGTGTTTAACTTTGTTCCAACTGCTTCTCAAATCATTAGTTTACATTAGATTCCTGCAGGTTTGAGTAATCTTGTTTTGTCCTGCAGCTCACAAAAGTCCTGTCCTCACCTACCACCTATCCCCGCCCACTTGTCTGTGATTCATTGTGATTATTCAGATTCATTGTAAAGCATGTACAGTTCAGAATTCTGCCCGAGAAAAGGAAAAACGCAGTTTCATGTCACCTGTTTTAGTAACTGTGCAAGTTATGCGACTCTACTCTGCTATGTTTTTGAGAAATCTTAATGTTAAAATTGCAGCAACTGCAAATTCCTCAATAAAACAGAGAAAAAGTGCGGTGTCTGTTTGAAATCTTCAGTTAGAACATTCTGAACTTCAGTTACTGCTCGGAATGTAGCCTTGTTTTACTGGAGAATGTTTTTAGGTCTCATTTAAAAATGAAAAACAATAGACTTAAAAATTTCACAATTTATCATTTAATATATAAAATATAAAACTTATCAATTTGGTTGGTAAAATATCTCCCCTCCCTCAGAGGACCACATTTACTGTTTTAAAGTACATATTTGAGCTTAGAAGTCATATTTATCTTAATGTTTTATTTACTTGTTTTATTTTAAGTATTTACTCATCCTGAAGTATAATAAACACACAGACATAAGTGTAGCTCTGACAAACATAGAAGGAACAGTTTTTTACACTATTTTTCTCAGTTTAAAGGGGCACTATGTAAGAAAAACAAACAAACAAAGTGATTTCCACTTTTGAACACTAGAGGGAGCCTTTCACATGCATTTTGCCTATTAAGCATGAGGCCATCTAGCGTCAATGATCCACATTCCGGCCCGTAATAAAACAAAACAATACGTATAAATGTATCACTGATGTGGATTGGTTAACAGTGCTCTCTTAAGTATTCATGTTGTAAAGAATAAATATGATTTAAATGTTTGTGGACTATATGTGATCATTAAAATTACTCTCAATCTTACACAGTACAGCCACTTTAACTGACGGCAGATACTGCGTTTTTCCTTTGTTGGGCGGAATAGTCACAGAGACACTTTATGCCAATAAAATTACACATTTAAAATCTTACAGTGAAGAGGTGTGGCTTATCAGCTTTGCAGAAAGTAAATTGACCTCTTTATATTTCTAAGCTGTTTTATATCAATTTTGTTTGGGTTTTTTTTTACAAAAAAACTAAATGCAAGTTACGGATCTACAATTATGATATTTTATTCCTAAATACAGAGAAAAATCACAATAGGTCTCTTTTAAGTGGGATGTAGGTTTCTCCCTAGGACAATTTTAATACATTCCAAGATTGATTTGTAAAAGTTTTGATCACATAAATCTGCTGTTTTGTTCATCTAATAGACTTTCTACCTTCTTATTTCATTCAAACGTTTCCCTGATGATGTTTGTGTGAATCATATAGTACTATAAAACCCTGGACATACAACGTTTCCTCAGACTGACCATTTAAACAATCTGATCTTAGTAAAATATTGAAAACATGTTGCTAATGTGAAGCTTTTGTACCTGACAGAAGTTAATTCTCTCATGTCACTGATAAACACCTGAAAATCATTGGTGTAACTTTATTACTTTATGAAACACATTTTGTGATCGTTTTCACCTCTCACTTTTCTTTCTCTAGATTAGCTTCACATGGTCGTCATCACACAATTAAGAGAAAGAATAGTTTTGATCCTTCTAGATTACTGCAGAAGTATATTTGTGACTTCATTAGTGTAAGTCTGACTCACTTAAACTAATCCACTTCTCTCGTCATAATGGAGCTTTGACAACCCTCAGAAATGCAAATGTAAATCCCAGTGTGAAAACAATAGTTCCATAAAACCAGAGTCTCACTTTAAATAGAAGTCTATGATGACGTCGTTGAGAAACTCTCCGTCGTTCAGACAGTGCAGGTCCTCGTTTGTGACACTGATGCCGCCTTGGCCGGAGGAGGAGGGTAAACCATCAATCTGTGAAGAATAATACAGAAAATATACAGTTAAAATACAAATAATATATATACAACAGGAGGAGGATACACCATCAATCTGTGAAGAATAATACAGAAAATATACAGTTAAAATACAAATAATATACATCCAACAAGAGGAGGAGGATAAACCATCAATCTGTGAAGAATAACACAGAAAATAAACAGTTATAATACAAATAATACATATACAACAGGAGGAGGAGGATACACCATCAATCTGTCCTTAAAAAACACAAAATACACATCGAAATAATGTAGACAGTCTGGTTCTCCAATGCCTGTGTTGTATTAAATTGGTTAACTATTAAGGTTAAGGTACACTTTATTGTCCCTGTAGGGAAATGTGTCCTCTGCATTTGACCCTGGATCCTTCACTGCCTCAGGAGCAGAGACTCCACAGTGCAGCGCTCTGGGACAAATCTCCAGATGTTCTTTAGGCTTGGTCAGGACGACTGTAGCTGGAGGATTTTACCCTAACGTGCATGTTATTAGTTGGTATTAGTTAATTACTGTTGGAAATTGTTAATTTGTCCAGTTTAGGAACAATTTTACAGCCAAGTTTATTCTGTTTTTTAGATAAAGTAACACAAAGTTAAAGATACATTGTGGGTGTTTTAAATGTCTGCCAGGTGGATCAAAACCAAAATGTTGAGCTTCAGAGATTGTGTGGACTTTGGGTGAAATGGAAGCAGAGTTTTGGTGAAGTGGAAATTGCCAAAGCGACGATGGGGCTGGTGGAGGTGGAGCTTCTCTGAATAAAAGTTTAAACAGATGAATCTCATACTTGATGATGGGTCCGGTGAACGTCGCTGCAGGCGGAGCTTATATAGATAGTTTGTTTAAACAAATAAATCTCATACTTGGCGATGATGGGTCCGGTGAACGTCTGCTGCAGGTTTAGTTTATTTAGATAAAGATAATTTAAACAGATAAAAGTCGTACTTGATGATTGGTCCGGTGAACGTCTGCAGCAGGTTTAGTTTATACAGATAAAGATAATTTAAACAGATAAAAGTCGTACTTGATGATGGGTCCGGTGAACGTCTGCTGCAGGTTTAGTTTATTTAGATAAAGATAATTTAAACAGATAAAAGTCGTACTTAATAATTGGTCCGGTGAACGTCTGCTGCAGGTTTAGTTTATATAAATAAATAAAAGTTATTTAAATAAATAAATGTCGTACTTGATGATGGGTCCGGTGAAGGTCGGCTGCAGGTTTAGTTTATATACTTTAGATAAAGGTTAGTTAAATAAATAAATCTCGTACTTGATGATTGGTCCGGTGAACGTCGACTGCAGGTGGAGTTTATATAGATAAAGTTTAGTTAAATAAATAAATCTCATACTTGATGATGGGTCCGGTGAACGTCGGCTGCAGGTCCATCATCTCGTCGTCAGACTCGAAGTCGTTGGGTTTCTGTCTGGTGGACATCCGGGTCCGGAGTGAGACTGGACTGGGTCTGGAGACTGGACTGGGTTTGGACTGGACCGGAGATTTAACCTGCGACAGACACGTGGCCAGAGAGTCAGTGGTTCTGTTTTCTCCAACAGTTCTCCAGAATCATGGGACAGAAACGTCACATTTGTGGAGACTTTATCTCTCTCTAATTTTGTATAAAAGCACATTTAAAATAACACAAGCTGGCCACAGTGCTTCACAAACAACTTTAAAACAAAACAATAGAATGAGACGTTGTACTTTCTGAAAGAAACGATCCCCGCGGCAACAAACAAAGGCTAAAAAGAACTGGGCCTAAAATTGAACCCTGAGGTACACCTAGGGCTGGGCGATATTGACAAAAATGAATATCTCGATAATTTTTGGGCATATCTCGATAACGATATTCAGACGATTATTACGTCAATAGGCTGCGTGTAGGATGCAATAATGTCATGAATCTAGACGATGAACAAGATTTCTGATTAACAACACTTTACTTTGTCATGAAATATCTAAAAAAACATTTCAAACTGTTTCAATCTGGTGATTTCCATTAGTGACTGGACCCAATCAGTTTTGTATTACAACAAAAACTGACTTTGAACAAGATTTATTTTTGCTGCAAACATCTGTGTGAAGTATTATTGGTCTGGAAAATGCTTGAACAATGTGAAATATGCAGACATATTACATTAATATCCTAAGTTGAAAGTTACTAGCATAATTTTCTCTATTTCTATTCTTACTAGGTTCTTTTTGTGGCAAATTTAACTATAAATGATATACTCGATATTAAATTTTTGGATATCTTGAAAACCACATTCACGATATTATCTAAAATTCGATATATTGCACAGCTCTAGGTACACCAGAGTTCAAAAGGGCCATGTTAGACCAAAGAGGGTCAATGTGAACAGAAAAGTCTCTTATAGACCCCTTGCATGTTAGTAACATTGCGTTGAATTCTGGGGGCGGAGCTTAGCCGGAGTGAGAAGACGACGTTGCTGCCATTTAAACCAGTGTAAACTAACTCGTTTTTGGATTTTTAAACACAAAAGCAGAAAAAAATGTCAGATTCTGGTCGGAACTGTCAGAATAAATATCGTGACTTACTCTGTGGGACCTGACACAGACTTTGGTGAATTATTTCTGATGGATGGAAGCATTTTGTCTGAGCTTGTGTGGTTTGTCTTGGGTCAGGATCTGCTAGACCCAGTCGTGGCTCAAATGCTTCTTTTAACAGTTCATTCGTGTCTTGAAGTTAATGCTATAGATGCTGATGTGTGCACCTCCCATTAGAGCTTCATAGACGGAACATTTACTAGTAATTATTTTATGATTAACTTAGTTAAATGAAATTGGTTGTTTGTAGCTTTGAAAATCTGTTAGCTCTGGTCAAAGGCTTTGCTAAAGCAATAAATAAAGGTCTTGTGTGTAAAAACTGAATGACAACAGTACAGTTTTAGCTAAAATTCTAAATAAAACAGATCAGTTTGTACATCAAACTGCAGCTGCACGGCTGGGTAAGGTCAGGCTAACTTTAGACACAGATGTCTTAGTTACAGTTCACAACGAAACAACATTTTAACTACCATAAATCCACGAACTTTTAGTGTGTCGGCTGTGAGTTTTCGTCTTTTTTGCCTCCAGCTGGAGCTGTGACGTCACCGTGATGTGGCTTGAAAAGGCTCTTATAGACAACTATGATCTGAACCAGTTAAGTGATTAGTCTTTAACACCAACACAGAGTTCTAAACGAGACAATAAAATATTGTGATCAATCGTATAGATCAGAAGTGGCATGAGGCTCTTGGCCAATCAGAGTACAGCTCTTTGGCTCATTTCAGAAACATGTGCGCCTCCACACTCTCTCTCCTTCTCCTTCTCTGTCTCTACAGCGATAAGTTGCTGCTGCAACTGTCAGAGCAGCGTCAAAGCAGAGATATTTAACAGACCATTTCCTTAAAGACGCTTCCATTGATATTCTGCGTGTGAGGTTCATAATGATCCTTATTTTGTGTAAATCTGTCTTATATCCACTGAAAAAAGTGAAAAAAAACGTGAAAATAAAAGCGACGCAAATCACATGAAACAGCGCAACGTGAAAATCTTCAAAGTGTTCTTTACAACTTTTGCTTTCGTCTGATTGTGACATAAACAGACCTTTACACACTGCTCTGACTAAAGTGTGTGCAGCAGTGTTTTCTCTGATCACACAGGACAGTCCTGAGTCTGACTCACTTTCCTAAAGTCCAGTTGTGGCTTTTTTTTAACTGCCTCATGTATTTTTTAAATAGTAAAATACATCACACAATAGTAATATCACATCTACAACAAAAATACTAATCATTTCTGAGGATTTTTTTTATTCTCCAGGGGAAGCTCCCAGACCCTCCCCAAATTACTTTAAAACCCTGTTATATTGAAATGTATTTGTAATAAAGGGCATATGGATCTAAGGGTCTGTGTTGTAAATTAAAATGAAATATAAATGTATTTGGCTCTTGGATTCTGAGCAGTTAGACAGCCCTGGTACAGCTGAAGCCTTTTCATACTTGTGTTGTGGACTTGTAAAGTTACAAGAGTAAAAACTGTACGTTAGTCTAACCCTGGAGACAGTTCAATATAGAGGGATTTTTGTTTCTCAACCTGGGCAATGCACTCACCCTGCCTCCAGAAACAGCCTCCACTCATCGACACAAACAGTAAAACAAGTGTAAAAATCTCCGTTGTCAGTAACTCCAAGAGTTTATCTGTAAGAAAACTAAAGTTCTGCTGCTAAATCAACACCTACAACCCTTAAAAGTGACATTCAGGTGAAAAACACAGAGACAAACACAGACGTCTGTCAGACCGGTTCAGACCTGATCCAAACAGCTGAGAGCAGACTGTGGCCTTGTTTTATTCAAACTAGTTTCCCCAGATAAGCAGATGGACAGAGGCTCTTTCTGCAGGAGCATGAGCAGGGGAGGAAAGTTACGTCGACCAATGGATCATGGACACTTACTTTGTCGTCTTTGCGTTCTTCATTCATTCATTAATTTTCTGCCGCTTATCCCGTTAGGGGTCGCGGGTGACTGGAGCCTATCCCAGTGACTTTGGGCCTTAGGCGGGGAACACCCTGGACAGTGGCCAACTTGCCGCAGGGTTAGACAGACAACCATTCATTCTCTCATTCACTCACTAAGGGAAATTTACAGTGATGCCCAATTAACCTAAACATGCATGTTTTTGGAGGTGGGAGGAAACCGGAGTACCCGGAGAAAACCCATGGTGACACGGGGAGAACATGCAAACTCCACCCAGAGAGATCGTGAGATGTTAGTATGGTTCGACCCGGGAGTCGAACCCACGACCTCCTTATTGGGAAGCCAGAGCTCTAACCACTCTGCTACCGTGTACCCCGTCTTTGCGTTCTTAAACATAGTAAACTGTTCTAACCTTGTCGTCTTTGCGTTCTTAAACATAGTAAACTGTTCTAACCTTGTCGTCTTTGCGTTCTTAAACATAGTAAACTGTTCTAACCTTGTCGTCTTTGCGTTCTTAAACATAGTAAACTGTTCTAACCTTGTCGTCTTTGCGTTCTTAAACATAGTAAACTGTTCTAACCTTGTCGTCTTTGCGTTCTTAAACATAGTAAACTGTTCTAACCTTGTCGTCTTGCGTTCTTAAACATAGTAAACTGTTCTAACCTTGTCGTCTTTGCGTTCTTAAACATAGTAAACTGTTCTAACCTTGTCGTCTTTGCGTTCTTAAACATAGTAAACTGTTCTAACCTTGTCGTCTTTGCGTTCTTAAACATAGTAAACTGTTCTAACCTTGTCGTCTTTGCGTTCTTAAACATAGTAAACTGTTCTAACCTTGTCGTCTTTGCGTTCTTAAACATAGTAAACCGTTCTAACCTTGTCGTCTTTGCGTTCTTAAACATAGTAAACTGTTCTAACCTTGTCGTCTTTGCGTTCTTAAACATAGTAAGCTGTTCTAACCTTGTTGTCTTTGCGTTCTTAAACATAGTAAACTGTTCTAACCTTGTCGTCTTCGCGTTCTTAAACACAGTAAACTGTTCTAACCTTGTCGTCTTTGCGTTCTTAAACACAGTAAACTGTTCTAACCTTGTCGTCTTTGCGTTCTTAAACACAGTAAACTGTTCTAACCTTGTCGTCTTTGCGTTCTTAAACATAGTAAACTGTTCTAACCTTGTCGTCTTTGCGTTCTTAAACATAGTAAACCGTTCTAACCTTGTCGTCTTTGCGTTCTTAAACACAGTAAGCTGTTCTAACCTTGTCGTCTTTGCGTTCTTAAACATAGTAAGCTGTTCTAACCTTGTTGTCTTTGCGTTCTTAACATAGTAAACAGTTCTAACCTTGTCGTCTTTGCGTTCTTAAACATAGTAAACTGTTCTAACCTTGTCGTCTTTGCGTTCTTAAACATAGTAAACTGTTCTAACCTTGTCGTCTTTGCGTTCTTAAACATAGTAAACTGTTCTAACCTTGTCGTCTTTGCGTTCTTAACATAGTAAACCGTTCTAACCTTGTCGTCTTTGCGTTCTTAAACACAGTAAGCTGTTCTAACCTTGTCGTCTTTGCGTTCTTAAACATAGTAAGCTGTTCTAACCTTGTTGTCTTTGCGTTCTTAAACATAGTAAACAGTTCTAACCTTGTCGTCTTTGCGTTCTTAAACATAGTAAACTGTTCTAACCTTGTCGTCTTTGCGTTCTTAAACATAGTAAACGGTTCTAACCTTGTCGTCTTTGCGTTCTTAAACATAGTAAACTGTTCTAACCTTGTCGTCTTTGCGTTCTTAAACATAGTAAACTGTTCTAACCTTGTCGTCTTTGCGTTCTTAAACATACAGTAGTAAACTGTTCTAACCTTGTCGTCTTTGCGTTCTTAAACATGGTAAACTGTTCTAACCTTGTCGTCTTTGCGTTCTTAAACATAGTAAACTGTTCTAACCTTGTCGTCTTTGCGTTCTTAAACATAGTAAACTGTTCTAACCTTGTCGTCTTTGCGTTCTTAACATAGTAAACTGTTCTAACCTTGTCGTCTTTGCGTCTTAAACATAGTAAACTGTTCTAACCTTGTCGTCTTTGCGTTCTTAAACATACAGTAGTAAACTGTTCTAACCTTGTCGTCTTTGCGTTCTTAACATGGTAAACTGTTCTAACCTTGTCGTCTTTGCGTTCTTAAACATAGTAAACTGTTCTAACCTTGTCGTCTTTGCGTTCTTAAACATAGTAAACCGTTCTAACCTTGTCGTCTTTGCGTTCTTAAACACAGTAAGCTGTTCTAACCTTGTCGTCTTTGCGTTCTTAAACATAGTAAGCTGTTCTAACCTTGTTGTCTTTGCGTTCTTAAACATAGTAAACAGTTCTAACCTTGTCGTCTTTGCGTTCTTAAACATAGTAAACTGTTCTAACCTTGTCGTCTTTGCGTTCTTAAACATAGTAAACTGTTCTAACCTTGTCGTCTTTGCGTTCTTAAACATAGTAAACTGTTCTAACCTTGTCGTCTTTGCGTTCTTAAACATAGTAAACCGTTCTAACCTTGTCGTCTTTGCGTTCTTAAACACAGTAAGCTGTTCTAACCTTGTCGTCTTTGCGTTCTTAAACATAGTAAGCTGTTCTAACCTTGTTGTCTTTGCGTTCTTAAACATATAACAGTTCTAACCTTGTCGTCTTTGCGTTCTTAAACATAGTAAACTGTTCTAACCTTGTCGTCTTTGCGTTCTTAAACATAGTAAACTGTTCTAACCTTGTCGTCTTTGCGTTCTTAAACATAGTAAACTGTTCTAACCTTGTCGTCTTTGCGTTCTTAAACATAGTAAACTGTTCTAACCTTGTCGTCTTTGCGTTCTTAAACATGGTAAACTGTTCTAACCTTGTCGTCTTTGCGTCTTAAACACAGTAACTGTTCTAACCTTGTCGTCTTTGCGTTCTTAAACATAGTAAACGTTCTAACCTTGTCGTCTTTGCGTTCTTAAACATAGTAAACGTTCTAACCTTGTCGTCTTTGCGTTCTTAAACATAGTAAACTGTTCTAACCTTGTCGTCTTTGCGTTCTTAAACATAGTAAACTGTTCTAACCTTGTCGTCTTTGCGTTCTTAAACATGGTAAACTGTTCTAACCTTGTCGTCTTTGCGTTCTTAAACATAGTAAACTGTTCTAACCTTGTCGTCTTTGCGTTCTTAAACATAGTAAACCGTTCTAACCTTGTCGTCTTTGCGTTCTTAAACACAGTAAACTGTTCTAACCTTGTCGTCTTTGCGTTCCGTGGCCTTGTTGTAGTTCACCAGCCGTAGATTCGCTTCATCAAAGGAGATTTTGGAGGGGAAGTCGCTGAGGTTGTTGTTTTGTCCAATTTCTCCCAGGATGTCCTCCAGGATGACCTGCTGCTCCATGGGAAGGCCGTTCTCGAAGATCAGGACGATGTACTTCTCGTCTGGGTCTGAGGGACAGGGTGAGCTGTGAGTAAATCCTGTGTTTTTGGTGTTTTATTATCGGTTGTGTTTTTTTTTTCTCACGTGTGGAGGAGCAGTCGATCCAGTCTCCTCCGGTTGAGCGGCTCATCTGCAGCTCCTCGCGCAGGCGCTCACACTCCTGCTCCGAACTCTGGAAGAATAACACGGGAAGTTTCCGAACGCTGCACCAGTCACAGCTCAGCAGCTCCGAGGCTCGGAAAATCACCGACTCCGACTGACCCTCCGGACCTGAGACAAAGAGAGAGAAAAGGGTTAAAACAGACTCAAGACGTCGACTGAACTCCCGGATCTGGGAGAGAGAAACACCTGGTAAAAGAAGAACTAAAACAGGACTAAAAACAGGACTAAAGCAGGACTAGAACAGGACTAGAACAGGACTAAAGCAGGACTAAAACAGGACTAAAACAGGACTAAAGCAGGACTAAAACAGGACTAAAGACTAAAACAGGACTAAAACAGGAGTAAAGCAGGACTAAAACAGGACTAAACCAGGACTAAAACAGGACTAAAGCTGGACTAAACCAGGACTAAAGCTGGACTAAAGCTGGACTAAACCAGGACTAAACCAGGACTAAAACAGGACTAAAGCTGGACTAAACCAGGACTAAACCAGGACTAAACCAGGACTAAAGCTGGACTAAAACAGGACTAAACCTGGACTAAACCTGGACTAAACCAGGACTAAACCAGGACTAAAGCTGGACTAAAACAGGACTAGAACAGGACTAGAACAGGACTAAAACAGGACTAAAACAGGACTAAAGCAGGACTAAAGCAGGACTAAAACAGGACTAAAACAGGACTAAAACAGGACTAAAACAGGACTAAAACAGGACTAAAGCAGGACTAAAACAGAACTAAAGCAGGACTAAAACAGGACTAAACCTGGACTAAACCAGGACTAAAACAGGACTAAAACAGGACTAGAACAGGACTAAAGCAGGACTAAAACAGGACTAAAGCTGGACTAAAACAGGACTAAAACAGGACTAAAACAGGACTAAAGCAGGACTAAAACAGGACTAAAGCTGGACTAAAACAGGACTAGAACAGGACTAAAACAGGACTAAAGCAGGACTAAAACAGGACTAAAGCTGGACTAAAACAGGACTAGAACAGGACTAAAGCAGGACTAAAACAGGACTAAAGCTGGACTAAAACAGGACTAGAACAGGACTAAAACAGGACTAAAGCAGGACTAAAACAGGACTAAAGCTGGACTAAAACAGGACTAAAACAGGACTAAAGCTGGACTAAAACAGGACTAAAACAGGACTAAAACAGGACTAAAGCAGGACTAAAACAGGACTAAAGCTGGACTAAAACAGGACTAGAACAGGACTAAAACAGGACTAAAACAGGACTAAAACAGGACTAAAGCAGGACTAAAACAGGACTAAACCAGGACTAAAGCAGGACTAAAGCAGGACTAAATCAGATCCTTACCTTCTGTGTCCAGTTGGATGTGTTCTGTGGTGAACTGTAAAGAGAAACATTGAACATTATCACATGTTTTACTTGTTGTAAATGTTTAGAAGAGATTATATTTATAATATTTATCAAACTGAGTAAACGTGACGCACCACCACAGGTTTGCTGACGACTCTGCGCAGCGTTCCGATCCGGATGCTCCGACATTCCAGGATGATGCTACAACATTTAGGCGGAAGTTTGGGTTTTTCTGTCGCGGAGGCTCCGGAGGCGACTTCCCAAACTGTGAAAAGGAAAAACATTTGGATGTGAAGAGTTTGACGGACAGAAGGAATGTTTGATCAGGATCTGACATTTACAGGTTCATTTTGTGTGACAATAGAACAGATTTAGAGTCTGAAGAGCTCAGGTAAGAACATTAAACACTGGGCTGAGACTCTGCAGTAAATACATCGATCTCACAGCAGTGTTACGATGTTTGAATAAACACAAAGCTCAGTCACTTTAGCAACAGCCAAATGGATTCGTACAATTTTTTTTCACAAACTTTTGAGAATCCACCTTCAAAATTCAACACTGCAAAAACTATAAATCTAGTCTTGCTAAAATTGACTCTCAGATGAGCTGTTTTAACTGGATAAGATTTACTTGCTTATGTCATGTACATTTTTAAATTGTTATAAGAGAATTTGTCTTAAAGGGATCCCGGACTACAAAGATAAATATGGTTTAAACACTAGTACTGTTCATGCTTACTAAAATAAATTGCAAACAAGAATTTCTAACCTCTTACTATTTTTTTTTTAAATTGTCATTGTTTGGAGCCATTGGCAGCAGCCATATTGTCCAGACGCAATACATTCTGGGTTGATGATGTCAAATGGTTGCTTTTGGTTGTTGCCATGGTTGCTCCTACCATAGTTGCTCCCTAGGCTGTTACCTTGACAACCACCAGAGGGCAGACACACAACCATTTGACGTCACAGCCAGGACAAAATGGCAGCCATGTCATTTCTTGAAAACACTATTTTGATAAAACAACAAATACTTCCAAGGTTTTTGTCCTGAATTTATATAAGGGATGGTATTATAAGTGTTTTAGGGTAAACTTGTGATTATAGCCAGGGTTCACTTTAAAATAAGACCAAAACTTGCCAATTGGGTAAGAATAGTTTTCTTAACACATTGGCAAATAATTTGGCTCAAATTAAAATCACTGTCTTGAAATCCGTTAAAAACACTTTGAAACAAGGAAAATAATCTATGTCTCTGCAATAAATCAAGGTTTAATTAGTCAAAATGTTTGATATTAGGTTTAAATCTTAGAATCAAGCAACTTTAACACATTTTTTGCAGTGAAGGTTTCTTTTTATGTTTTCCTTGGGAAAGATTTTCCTTGGACCAAAGCAGCTTTAGCCCTGGACTGTACTGGGTCTGGCTCAGGTCCTGATCCAGTCTCTCTCACATTTAGTCCTCTGCTGCTGCTGCTGTCACTGCTTTGATCCCGACAGACGCAGCACTCTCACAGGAAGGCAAACTCTTTGGCAATACGTGTATCGATACAGGGAGGAGTATCTGGATACTTAAACTCATTATACATTATACACGTCTGAACCTGGACGGCTGTTTTTAGTCTGAAACTTATTCACAGGACACTTGTATCATTTGGAGCAGTGTGAAAATACGTTGCTGTGGCTTGGCTAGTTCCGGTCTGATTATACCAGCGGATGGTTGGTTCTGGTCAGTTCATTCCCTCAGGAGGCTCGCTCAAATGTCTTAAACTAATTCAATATTTAATTGAAACAAAGCGACACAAGTTACAGCCAGAAAATCATTTGCAGGGAGTTCAGAGCTTCACATACGAGGTCAATACTTCACCATGTGTTTATAAAATGTTTCGTTCTGTCTGCAGTGATTATCTAGATGAAATCCGCTCTCTGCTTTGGGTTTTTGAAATGTTAATTCATTTTAGTGCATCTGAGCAAATTCCCCAAAAGGAACAAACGGAACAAGATGAAAGTATCCACAGGTGTTACAAACAAAACAGCGCTAAGCCTCACTGCAGTGTGAAAAGAGCCTCTTCCTCTGCATTTTGTGATTCGACATAATCAAAATTACATTCTTAAAAACCACTTCTCATTCCGGCCTTTTACCCCTCACACGTTTGACTAAAATCAGTAAAAATTCAAACTAAAACTGTTCCTGAACCCTTTGGAGCTCAGATAAATGTCTGGAGTCTTTTTAAAGCTGTGTCTCTGTAGTTTTTACTTCTGATGTCCAACAGGTTCATCAGAAGTGAGAACTTTCTCCAAACAAAAGAAAAACACAATCTAAATTCTGCCTACATGTTTTTTGGTAAATCTAAGGATTGTTAAAGCTGGTGTTTCAGCTGAGACAGAAATTACTCTAGATTTGACAGATTTGGGGTTTTGACATTTCCTCTGTAAAAGCTGAAGGTCACTGAGGTAAAAATGAGTTTTAGGGCCTAAAATTACTCAAAAAATGTAGGCGGAGCCAATGCAAAAGTCCTATTAAAATGTTTTAATTTTGGGGAGTTTTTTTTCTTTGGAGGTTTACAGTAGAAATCTGAGTCTGGATCGTCAGAGGCTGGTTTTGATCTAAATAAAAGAGAGGCTACCGTGCATTGGGGTGCACGGTAGCCAAGTGGTTAGAGCTCTGGCTTCCCAATAAGGAGGTCGTGGGTTCGACTCCCGGGTCGGACCATATCAACATCTCACGATCTCTCTGGGTGGAGTTTGCATGTTCTCCCCGTGTCACCGTGGGTTTTCTCCGGTTTCCTCCAAAAACATGTATGTTTAGGTTAATTGGGCATCACTGCAAATTTCCCTTAGTGAGTGAATGAGAGAGTGAATGGTTGTCTGTCTAACCCTGCGACGAGTTGGCCACTGTCCAGGGTGTTCCCCGCCTAAGGCCCAAAGTAACTGGGATAGGCTCCAGTCACCCGCGACCCCTAACGGGATTAAGCGGTAGAAAATGAATGAATGAATGAATAAAAGAGACACAATGGTATTTTTATATTTAACCTTTTCAGGCGCTTCATAGTATGCATTTTTAAGACACTCAACAAAATAAAATTTTTGAAGAAAAAGTGAAAGGGCAGTTCGAAGGGACGCCGGAATGTGAAGGAGTTAATCTACATTTTCTCATTTTGCTTTCTGAGACTTCAAACCAACAGCACATTTAGAATATTTTGTGACACTATTGACCCTTTGCAGGTGAGTTCAGGCTCTTGGAGGGAACGCCCACTTCTCCACGATGAAGGCTAAAGCTCTGTCTGTGCATTATAACTATGGAAACTTTGCCGAAAACCTGCCTGCTTATAAGTCATTTAATTGATTTCAGTTGTAAAATGTCTGTATCTTGTGGAACACGCTGCACTAACAGGCAGGAGGTTGTAAGCCTGAGTCTGGAGCTTTTTCTTTTACATTTTGATGAAGACAGAAGACGCTAGTGAGTGGCAGCAATAAATCAAAAGAACTGGAATCAGGGACGTGCACAGAGAATTTGAAGGGCAGGTGCTCAAACCAGAAAAAAGGGCACTTTCCCATATCGAGGAGACTTCATTTTTAAATTCATAGAAGTACGCATATTTAAAAATACAATTTTTGATGTGTGCAGCCAGAGTTCACTGCAGCTCGTTGCACAAACCAAGTTTAAACCAGAGTAAAGAATGTACAGAGGTAATTGTTATTATATGGGGGGGTCAGGGGGTCCTCCCCCTGGAGATTTTGGCTAAAATAGATGCAATTTCCTGCAATCTGGGCTATGTTTAGTGAACAAATCCTCTATTTCAACCACTCTTTACTTCAGAACAAATGTAGTTGTTTTTTAGACCAGGCTGTGGATTTTTGCAACTATAGTTTACTGATTGTGTCCAAATCCTGAGTCAGTGGTTCCCAGTGGAGCTTCAGTTCTCTTTGCTCTGTCCTACTCTCTGCAGCTAGGGCAGACTAGGGAACTAAAGTGACCTAGGAGATTATTGACAGGGCTGACCACCTTTCATTAAATAAAAAATATTTGGTCACTTGAACCCTTGCATAGTGGTCTGGGGGGCCTCCCCCAGAAATTTTAGCTCAAAATAGGATTCATTTCCCGTATTTTGGTGTATTTTTGGAATATATTTGTTGACCTTCATCCACAGATTAACAGCACTTTGAATTGGCAAATAGGCCTAACCTAGCCTTCATTCATACTGTACCTCAAAGCCTAACATGCTCTCGTGAGGTGGCTAAATGGAAGTTTTGAAATTACCAGGTATTTTACCATGAACCATTATACAATACAATACTGTAGCACAAGGGGAGGCAAATAGGTTTTCCTAAGGGAACTTGTGCAAGTGGTGGAGGACCAAACTGCAGTCACTGTGTAACAAATTCTTATTATTGCAGCAAGTTTTTTTGTTAAATGTAATCTATTTAATACCATTTTGACCATTTGTTGTGATATGTATTAGGACAACAAGCAATGACACATGCTCCATAGCCAAGTCAATATACTGTATTATTAAAAATAAATAAACAAATATTAGTAACACTTAATCTCCACAATGTGCCGGGGGCCACATTGAAACAGTCCGAGGGCTGCATCTGGCCCACAGGTCGCTGTTTGCCCAGGCCTGCAGTAGCATAACACACTGAATGTTTTTGTTCACCTTTTGTTCAGTTGAGATTTTATTCTCTGTTGCACAAAAGATGCATAAGGCTAAAACAATAGCTACAGTCTTAAAGACAAACAAATTCAAGGCTGAAATGGTCACAGTAAAGGTGTGTGGAATTTTAAACCACAGTGGGGCACTTTTTGCATTACCAACAGGCTGTTTTCAGCTTAAGTGAAGAACCCAGGCTAAGAATGCTGGATTTATGAGTTAAATAGACATAAGTTCAACAAAATATAACTCCAGATATGTTTTTAATGAGGAAACAACATCAAAATATGGACATTAAAATAATGTCATACGGGCCCTTTAATCTCTATTCCATGAGCCAGAGTTTCTGGGCACAACTCGGCCTAGATCAAGCCAACTGTAAAAACAAGCCTCTCATAACGATCTCATACGGTAAAGATCCTGGAACAATAACACGAGAGGATATAGAATAGGAACAAAACGTAAACACCAGGATTCAGAGGGAGGAAAGATATTTGACAAGAAAACGTGGGTAAGAGGGGCTGACGCAGCCGAGGCAAGGGGCCGCCAGCAGTCAGCAGTCAAACTACATTTCTGCCTAAAACTTTTGCTTGCTTACTTACTTGTGGTCACGTCTTCTGGAAGTACGTGTGTTGTGCCGCTTTTACTAAAAGTCCGCGTATCTTTTCCCGGGACGCGCCGCGCGCTTCGCCGCTGTATTTCATGCAGACGTAAAGTTTCATCAGCTGTTTTGCTCATAACTTTGCGAATACCAGACGGATTATCAAAATATAAAAACTGGCTAAAAGCTTAGGCTGTGTAGAACATCGTTATGAACTTCAAATGGTTCCTGCAGTTTATGATTCCACGCTATTTGCTGTTAAGGGCATGGACCTCGGAGCTGCGACAGAGAACGCACGTGAGCGAGGGAGAGAGAGAGAGAGAGAAAGAGAGAGAGAGAGCAGAGTGGAGCAAAGCTGCGGCATTATTATATGGTAGTAGGCCAGTTTAAAACATTGTACATCACTGCTGTCTTCATGAAGTAAAAAATAAACCGAGAATAAAAAAAAAAAAAAAGGTTGACCAGAAGGGCACTTGAGCCAGAAGGGCAGGTGCTTGAGCACCACCAGGGCTCTATCTGTGCACGTCCCTGACTGGAATTCCTCTAAGTTGCTACGGATTTACAGTGAACACTTTAAACAAGGTAAGTCAGTGCTAATGCGAAAAAACAAACATTATGACATTTGAAAACAAGAAGCAATGAATATGTGAAAGAACCAGCCTCACATGATACAGCTAAGTGACTGAAAACCTTTTAAATCTGCTCCAGTGTGAGACAAAACCTGTTTACCACAGATTAGTACAAACCACGAGGACTAAAGTCAGACAAACTTGTACATTATAATAAATCTGCAAACACAGCAGGAGGAAGAAGGTCTGGATTCAGCTGCATTCATGAGCTTTTACAAATACTTTGCTTTGTGCTTCGTCTAAAACATGTCCTACTTCCACAGACAAGAAAAAAAAAGCAGAAAATATGTGAGAATTTGTCAGTTTTGCTCCTGTAATGCTGCGTTCACACACTCAGGGTTCCCACTCATATCCCAAAAACATTTTCCAGGACTAGTGATGCACCGATCCAGCTTTTTCAGTTCCGATACCGATCCCGATACTTTAGAATTAAGCATCTGCCGATACCCGATATCAACCGATACTTGTGTAAGGACTGAAATGGCTCTTTTTTCCTTTTCAAAACATAAGACTTTTGATCATAAGTGTTATTTATACTGCAAGACACAACTGAACAACTTAAGAAGGAGAGAGAAAGAGAAGAGAGAGAGAAGAAAGAGAGAAAGCAAGAGCGCAAGGAGAGAGAGAGAAGAAAGAGAGAGAGAAAGAGAGAGAAGAGAAGAGAGAGGTAGAATGAGAGGAGAGAGAAAGAGAGAAGAGAAGAAAGATAGAGATCATGAGAAGAGAGAGAAAGAGAGAAGAAAGGGAGAGAGAAAGAAGACAGAAATAGAAAGAAGAAAGAGAAGAGAGAGAAAGAGGAAGAGCGAGAGGAGAGAGAAAAGAAAGAAGAGAAGAGAGAATTAGAGAGAAAGAGAAGAGAGAGAAAGAAGAAGAGAAGAAAGACAGAGAAAGAATAAAATGTCAAACATTATGAGACATTCTGGCTCAACATCAGACATAAATCAGACTCATTATGTCCAATTAAACACAACTAGGATATCGGCTGAACCGATATTATGGAGCCGATACTCGATCCAGCAAAATTTCCTGGATCGGCACCGATATTCGATCCCAGTATCGGATCGGTGCATCTCTATCCAGGACATTTGCAGCAAGGATTTTATGTAATCAGGATAGGGCTGTGCCATTAATCGAAAAATCGAGAGATCGAGATTGAATCGAAACGAATCGTCAATTATTTGGTGGCGGGTTTTGAATCGAAAGATTGAAAACTGAACTTTTGACAATAAAAATGTGTAGTTTGGAGCAAAAGTCAATCTTAGAGACAAAATAATGGTATAAAGCTTCAAAAAATCTAATAACATGGGACATAATAAAAGTTTTAGTTTAGTTTATGTTCATGAATGGCATTTTTCATTTGTTTTTGAAAAGGTTAGGCTAAATCGAATCGAAAATCGAGATCGATTGATATGAGAAAAAAAATCGTGATTATATTTTTTCCCAGATCGCCCAGCCCTAAATCAGGACATCTATGACTAATATTTAGCCTGTTTTGCCAAGTTTGTGACAGTCCAATAATCCACTTTTATGACAGTCAAAGTATATAACAGTCGTGTGGCCAGTTCTCAATCAAAATTAGATTTTGTCAAACAGGAGCAGTTTGCAAAGCTGCTTTTCACTTAGACAGCCCGTTTTTAGTGTTTCATGAGCATCACATTTCCAGTATTTTGGCAGTAGTGGAGGGAGAAAAACATGAGCGGGGGGTCTGGGGGCCCTACCCCTGATATTTAGTTTTTAATTACGTCAATATTGGTGCATTCTGATGCATTTTACAGGTTTTCAGTGAATGAAAAACATGAAAATAAAATCATGGTTTTTGCCATTTGACTGTTGAACTAAAATCACACTACTGTTGAGACCATTTAGTAAAAATATATACTTCCAATTAAAACAAACAGCCAATTGAAAAAAACGATAAATGAGATGTGAGGGGGGTCTGGAGGTCCTCCCCCATTAGATTTTGTGTAAGTTTTTGCAATCTGGGTTTGCAGATCTATGTTTTTAGCAGTTTTTACATTAGCACAAAGGCAGTTTTTTTGTTTGTTTATTATTTATATTAATTATTATTGTTTATTATTGTATAAAGTCAGCTGTGCACATTGCAAAAATCTGGTTCATTTGTTTGCTCACATTTCATTATTGGGATGGATAAATCTCCAGGAAAATATTTTATTTTCCATGACATTTGGCTGTTTTTCTCATTTTCCATGTGTTTTCCAGGACATTTTCCAGGATGCGTGGGAACCCTGCACACTTCTGCCTCCCTGGGTCTTTTGTTCTGTGTTTTTATTAAACAGAGACTTGAAGCTGGTGTGTTTTAGATCTGCTGAAGAGTCTCTAAACTAAACTGAACTGAACTAGACTAAACTGTTGTACCTGGTCCTTCATGCGCGCTCTCCGGGGAATACTGATCTTCACGTTGACGTCTTCGAAAAACTCCGGCCCGGGTTCTTCCTGCTCCACGGCGCTCTTCACCTCCTCCACTTTACCACCCGAGGGCGCCGGAGAGGAGTGAGCCGAGTCTGCTGGACGAGGAGAGATGTTCTCCACACGAGAGCTGCCCGTGCTGGCGTTATCGGCCACGTCCTCCTCCTCGTCACTGGACAGAACGACTGAGGAGGAGAAGAGAGGTCACAGGTCAGAGGAGGTCACAGAGGAGGTCACAGAGGTCAGAGCAAGTCCAGGTGATCAAATAACCCTTGCATTAATATTCGTTCATGTAATTATTAACTATGTCACAACTATTCAAAAAACAATTTGGACTACACAAAACTAAAAAGGAGTACATAATAAAACCGATAGTTTATGATTCGGTACATTTTTAGAACACAACTATCACAGACAACTTTCAAAATCCAGAATGGCCATCTTTTGTCCATAGTTCGGCTGTAACTAATGATTATTTTGGAAATCGATTTGTTGGCCGATTATTCTTTTGATTATCAATTAGTTGTTTAGAAAGCAGAAGTCAGTGACGATGAGATTTTTTCCACATTTTGATCCAAACAAAGTATTGTCGCTTAAAGACGTTTTGGAGGTGTAGCCTCTATTTACTGACAATTTTAATTGACCTTTATTTAACCAGGGAAGCCCCCCAGAATCTCTTTTGCAGGGGAGTCCATTCTTTAATCAAACACAAAAAAAGAGCTAAAATGGTCTTAAATCAGTTCATAACTGATTAAATATCAATTATTTTCATGTGAGCCTTGTTTATTGTCTTAAAACAGATGTGTCAAACACAAGGCCTGGGGGCCAGATGCGGCCTCAAGGTCTATAAGGTTTGCTTTAATGTTATATTAGTGATATGTGAGTGTTTTGACCAAATGCAGTCATTGATCTGAAACTTAAAGAGTACTGTAATTTCTGCCCTATTGAGCGCACCTGAATATAAGCCGCACCCACTAGATTTAAGTACGAAAAATGATAAAGTACATATATAGGCCGCACTTGTTAATAGTAAGTCTATGAGAATCTATCATTTTGCTGCATTGCCTTATAAGCCACATAGTTCAAAGCTCGAGAAAAAAGTAGCGGCTTATAATCCAGAAATTACGGTAATTCTTTTCAAACTAATGCAGATGTGCATTCAGTATTTGTCTCGTCAATAAAAACATAAAAATCAGAAGCACAGACTATTATTTCTACTATATCAAAGATTGGCAAAGTTAATTTTAGAACAACCGGCCCTTTGAGGACAACCATGATGCCGATGTGGTCCTTTGTTCCTTTTGTTCCTTTTGCCAATGGAACAATCATAAAAATATAATGTTTAACAAAACATCATTTGAAATGAGCAAAGAAATGCCACTCCGCTTGAAATAATCACAGAAATATTTAGTTTCATTGTCAAATTTCGTTTGTAGAATCTTCAGAATCACTCGATTGTATTCACATTTCCTCAAATTAAGATCACATTTTTGTTTACTAGTAACACTGACTTATTCAAGATTGTGTTTTTCTAGTAAAAGCAGTAAATTTACACATCTTCTATGTCACTGCTGCTCAATTGGACTTATAAAACTTATTTTTCAACTTCATGCATGTTTGGAAACCTATCATAGACCAGTTAACGATTAATAGAGTACTAATTTAACCCTATTAATTGGCTCTGTGCAGGGAACTAGCATTTAGACACAAACACAAGTGTCTCTGGTGAAATATTCCTCTGATTTGTGAAGTCTTAAACGTGTTTTCTGTCACATTCACCTCAAACTCACTGTCACTGTAAATCCTCTGAGGATTTATCGTTTTAAACTGGTGGAGTGCGAACCTTATAGAAATGAACTGGACAGGAAATGCTTGTATGTACAGACGTTGGATATTTTAAACCAAAGGAGGTGACAGAGTTCAGAGGTGGTCACACTCACTGGGGTCGTTGAGTTTGCTGTCGCTCTTACAGTTGTGAGTTCTGGTCACTCTGACTGGAACAGCCTGGACCGGTCTGTAAAAGCCCTGAGCCGGCTGTAGACCCTGTAACGGTCCGGTCTGAGTCCTGGTCTGGGCCTGGGTCTGGGTCTGGGGCTGGGCCGGGGTCAGGCGGATGGGAGGGCGGGGCGTCGGCGTGGAGGCGGGGCCGAGGGAGCCGCAGTTTGAGCATTTCTCCGACGGCTCTTTGGGTTTTTTACAGTTGAGACAGATCAGAGGGTAAGGAGACGGCCACGACTGAAATATACAAGAGAGAAAGAGTTTAAAGTCAAATAAAACTACTTTAAATGAACCAGCACGAGAGAGAGAGGCAGAGCAGAGGGTAAGGAGACGGCCACGACTGAAATATACAAAAGAAAGAGTTTAAAGTCAAATAAGACTACTTTAAATGAACCAGCACGAGAGAGAGAGACTGATCAGAGGGTAAGGAGACGGCCACGACTGAAATATACAAGAGAGAAAGAGTTTAAAGTCAAATAAGACTACTTTAAATGAACCAGCACGAGAGAGAGAGACAGAGCAGAGGGTAAGGAGACGGCCACGACTGAAATATACAAGAGAGAAAGAGTTTAAAGTCAAATAAGACTACTTTAAATGAACCAGCACGAGAGAGAGAGACAGAGCAGAGGGTAAGGAGACGGCCACGACTGAAATATACAAGAGAGAAAGAGTTTAGAGTCAAATAAGACTACTTTAAATTAACCAGCACGAGAGAGAGAGACAGAGCAGAGGGTAAGGAGACGGCCACGACTGAAATATACAAGAGAGAAAGAGTTTCAAGTCAAATAAAACTACTTTAAATGAACCAGCACGAGAGAGAGAGACAGAGCAGAGGGTAAGGAGACGGCCACGACTGAAATATACAAGAGAGAAAGAGTTTAAAGACTAATAAGACTACTTTAAATGAACCAGCACGAGAGAGAGAGACAGAGCAGAGGGTAAGGAGACGGCCACGACTGAAATATACAAGAGAGAAAGAGTTTAGAGTCAAATAAGACTACTTTAAATGAACCAGCACGAGAGAGAGAGACAGATCAGAGGGTAAGGAGACGGCCACGACTGAAATATACAAGAGAGAAAGAGTTTAAAGTCAAATAAAACTACTTTAAATGAACCAGCACGAGAGAGAGAGACAGAGCAGAGGGTAAGGAGACGGCCACGACTGGACCAACTGAAACATACGAGACAGAGACAGAGTTTAGTCAAAATAAACTCTAATAAAACTCATTTAAATGCACCGACTGAAACAAGAGAGAGAGGGAAAGTTTAAAGTCAACTCTAATAAAACAGCTTTGGTCTGTTAAACTGTGCATAAGATGGTTGAATAAGTTTGCCCTTTATTCAGAGTCATTATGATTTGGATTTTGGCACAGTTCAAACTGTTTCAGGTCCAAACAGTCCTGCTTCAGTCCTGCTTCAGTCCTGCTTCAGTCCTGCTTCAGTCCTGCTCCTTCTGTGTCATTTCTAGACTCTGTGTGACCTCAGCAGTGATTTGTCCACTGTTGGGTTAGATTAGTTTTTGTAGTTTTTGTAATGTGTCTTTTAGTAAAGTGTTCTTTAGTTTAGTTTAACGTAGTCGGCTCCGGGCGTGTCTTGTTTTTTTAAAAGGACGAGCTGTGGTTCGCTCTCTCTCTCTCTCTCTCCACCCAGCTTGTCTGCTCCACCTGTGCACTCGCGCCCGACACGCGCTCTGGAGGCTCTGCCTGCTTGGTTTGTTTTTTCATTTTTTGACATTTTTCTAAGTTAACCTTATTTTTGTTTGTCCTGAGGCCTGTACTACGAACGTCGCTGAACTTATTCTGGATAAGTTTCTCTTACCCGGGTTGACTACTCTCTGGATAAGCTGTCCTACGAAACGAGTTCGCAACTGGATCTGTTAACCCTGGATTTTCTCAATGAAGTCGTGCGCGTTCACGGAGCAGAGGCGGGGTTAACGCAAACTGACCAATCAGAACAACTGAGCTGCGGACTTCAAACGTGAGGAAACGTCAATCATGAAGCAATATACGAGTATTAAAATCTAAGAAGGAAACGCGCTGCAGCTTCAAATGAAGTCTGAGCTTAATCAACCAATCACAGACACAGTTACGCTGCAGAGTTCATTTAAATGTCCTGCATCGATATAACAGACTAAATGTGCAGACATGACGAAACATTTAATAGATCGACCGTTTAGTCTGAATGAGCTGTGTCCTTTATCTGAGTCAAAGTGATGCGTAAAAATCCACAGCCAAATGTGTAAAAGTGCAGCCATTCATTATTATTTGACAATGAAAGAATTTATTAATCATCACAGATTAAACGGGATTCTTCAGTCACTGTTAAGATCTCATCCTGCTCTTAATAAATAGGTTACGTGTCGTGTGCATCGCATTGATATAAAACGCCGTAACTTTCACATTTCCTCATTTCTCCGCTGCCATCTCTCATCTCTCTCTCCCTCTTCACATACGGCTTAATTCTCGTCTCTGATTGGCCAGCGCCTCGTCTTTTTAACTTATTCAGGTTATGAGTTTGTCTCATGTTGCCATAGAGATCTGCCCCGATAGGACGTGATCCAGTTTCGTAGGACCAGACCAGGTTTAACCAAGAACTTACCTCGCTAAACCCCAAATCTAGCTTCGTAGTACAGGGCTCTGGTGGGAGCGGTGGTCACGTTTACGTTTTCCTTTTGACATAGGATTTAGTTGGGTTTTTGTTTTATAGTTGAGGAGCGCTGGCACCGACTTCTACGGCTCTGTACAGAGTTGGCCCGGTGTGGCGCCCGTTTGTTCTTTTTGGCCGGCCCACCAGTCCGGTTTATTTTGTTACTTTTTAGTATTTTTGGGCACGGGGTTTATTAGGTGTTTTTTTTTTTTTCTAAAAATAACTAAAACATTTAAACAAAAAGAAGCAATTGAAGAGTGTGTCTCGTGTCACTTCACTGGGTCATAACACCACTCACTACTGAGCTGATCACAAACACGCTGCTGTTCTCCACTCTCCTTGTTTCAAAATGTCTCAAACTGATTTCAAGACATTTCAAGTCAAATTATTTGAAAATTGTTCTTATCAAATTTTTGTTCCTATTTAAGCCAAATTCTCTTATAACCAGTTAAAATGTCTTAAACAGTGAAATATTCAACATTACATAAACAAATAAATCTTATCCAGTTAAAGCAGCTCAAATCTGGATTAAAATTCTGATTCCAAGTCATTTTAAGCAAATCTAGATTTATAGTTTGTGCAGTGCAGACTCAGCGACGGGACGGGACGGTCTGGATAAACTCTGTCACCAACGTGAGGAGTGTTCATGGAGCAGAGAACAAGAGAAGACCCTGTGAGGTTCTTAAACGCACTGACCCTGCTGGCGACGGGAAGGTGCGACAGTCCTGCAGAGGCTGGCGTCTGGGAGTCAGGCGCCGCTTCACGTTCAGGTGTTCCTCTTCTGCAGAAACACACAAAGGACACAGGTCAGTTTAAACAGAGACACAGGTTTTAACACAGACACAGGTTAGAGCAGAAGGAATCAAACGCTCCTCTTCTGTGGAAACACAAACACACAAGTTAGTTTAAACTCGGATACAGATACAGACACAGATTAAGGCCTAGTTTACAAGACAACCAGTGGCGGTTTTTGGGGTGGGCGAGGTGGGCAGCCGCCCAGGGCGGCATTTGCCAGGGGGCGGCATTTGCCGAGAAAAAAAAATCAAAAGTCCTTCATCAGCGCCGCAGGACGCATGCAATCTAATGTACAGTTAACAGGTCAAGCTATACCAGGAGAAACAGCACCCTCTACTGGCGGCCGCATCCCTTCACAACCAGTTCTGTGTCTTTGGTCATGAGCTGTGTCATAACACCGCTGATCCTGCAGATGGCGCTACGTGCACAGTCTGTTTGGTTTCACTTCTTTTCACAGCCGCAGATTCTTCAATATTAAGTTGTTAGCAGCAGACTGCTCCGTCTTCTGCAAACTTTATCCGGTTATCACTTTAATAATGCGATGGATCTGTTTAACAGCGAAAATAAAAGTCAGCCGTCTTTGTTTTTAACACAAATCCTCCGCCGTGGAAAGGACGAGCTCTGAATCACTGCAGTGTTGGACAAACATAAACTTTCACGGAGTTTTTTGATCAAACCGCGCTGTGTTTCTCCGGGTTAGTTTTGATCGACGGACCTCAGTAAACATGTTTTGTTTTTGTGGTGTAACGGTGCTGCGTGTCTGCAGCATTTTGGACAAAACTACTCAGTCTGTGTGGATTATTTTGGCTTTGTTTATCACCCAAGTCCCTCCTCCAGAGCCGCTGCAGCAGGTATGTAACCCGGGGGTCCCGTGGGATTTAATTCGCTTCAAGAGTTAATGCGAATAACTGTGTTTCCAGCATTCAAAATTCGCTTAATCCGTTATGCGCATAAAAGAAAATCCACCTCAAGAGAGCGTATAAACTTTTATGTGCATTAGGGATTCTAAATGTGATATTTGCCGTTTCCACCTCCCTGGACTTATTCGATACTTCTTAATGCGCATTAAAAACAAGGGTGTGGAAACGCAGTTATTGACAACTGTTTTTCCTGTTTACACCGCGGTGCATCCACTGAACCTTCGTGGTGAAACTACCTCTTGAATCGTATCCAGAGGAACGCCGATTCAATGAACTTATTGCTCGTTGTCGTGTAAAAGAGAATCTGACATAGAAACGTCACGGATTTGTGAAAACTCGTTGTATAAATTGCCCCTAAAGCAGAAGGAATCAAATGCTGGAAACTAAACACATACAGATACAAACACAGGTTAGAGCAGAAGAAATTAAACGCTCCTCTTCTGTGGAAACATAAAGGTGGAGTTTAGGTTGTGTTCATGTTGTAGAAATATTAAGATGTTCTAAGTTCAGGTGGTGGATAAGAGCCAGTTTTTCCATTAAAAACACTGCACTTTGCCATAAAATAAACAATTATTTCACACATTTTCAACCTGGTGATTTCTACCAGTGACAAAACCAATTCACTTTTGTGTTTCAACATAAAAACCCTCACTAAACAATGTTCATGTGAGCTGCTCTGTCGTACCTGAGACGTCTGGACAGGTATAAAACAGTTTAAACACACAGATCTACAGTATAAACCAGAGAGACTTGTACCTGAGACGTCTGAACAGGTATAAAACAGTTTAAACACACAGATCTACAGTATAAACCAGAGAGACTTGTACCTGAGACGTCTGAACAGGTATAAAACAGATTAAACACACAGATCCACAGTATAAACCAGAGAGACTTGTACCTGAGACGTCTGAACAGGTAGAAAACAGTTTAAACACACAGATCTACAGTATAAACCAGAGAGACTTGTACCTGAGACGTCTGAACAGGTATAAAACAGATTAAACACACAGATCCACAGTATAAACCAGAGAGACTTGTACCTGAGACGTCTGAACAGGTATAAAACAGATTAAACACACAGATCTACAGTATAAACCAGAGAGACTTGTACCTGAGACGTCTGAACAGGTATAAAACAGATTAAACACACAGATCCACAGTATAAACCAGAGAGACTTGTACCTGAGACGTCTGAACAGGTATAAAACAGATTAAACACACAGATCTACAGTATAAACCAGAGAGACTTGTACCTGAGACGTCTGAACAGGTATAAAACAGATTAAACACACAGATCCACAGTATAAACCAGAGAGACTTGTACCTGAGACGTCTGAACAGGTATAAAACAGATTAAACACACAGATCTACAGTATAAACCAGAGAGACTTGTACCTGAGACGTCTGAACAGGTAGAAAACAGATTAAACACACAGATCTACAGTAAAAACCAGAGAGACTTGTACCTGAGACGTCTGAACAGGTAGAAAACAGTTTAAACACACAGATCTACAGTATAAACCAGAGAGAATAGTACCTGAGACGTCTGGACAGGTATAAAACAGATTAAACACACAGATCTACAGTATAAACCAGAGAGACTTGTACCTGAGACGTCTGGACAGGTATAAAACAGATTAAACACACAGATCTACAGTATAAACCAGAGAGACTTGTACCTGAGACGTCTGAACAGGTGAGAACGATACTGTCCATCTCCACAGGCGGCTGCGTCGAAGGAAAATCCCTGAAAAACATAAATATGGAACAAACTCAGAAACAGTAGACTTTAAGAGAGAGTCTGAAGATTTACTTTGGTGCCTTCAGCTCAGTTTTAGAAGCACAAACATCTGCTTAGAGCCTCATTTATCAAGTGCACACTTCTTTAAGGGGAGTAAAAACCTGACACAGCTCATATTCGTGACTCACATAAACAATAGAAACGCTAAACTTGAGGTGGAGCAGATCTGTTCAATGTAAAACACGAATAATAAGTACAAATGTCAAGATTAACAGGTTAAATGATTGTGATTATTCATGTCACAATCATAAGAACAACATATTCAGAGTTTTAAAAGCAAAATCAATTATTTTTAGTTCCATTTATAGAAACTCTTGATTGATTGACATCGACTGACTTGTAAGAAAAAACAGCAGATTTTTGGCGCTGATGGGCTGTTTTATACAATTATTTTTTTGCTTTAGTTTGGATTAGGGATGGAACGATTCTGCAAAAAGAGTCGAATCGTTTGATCTTGGCCCTTCGATCCGATCGTTGCACAGTTCGAACGATTTTGCGCTAAAATACACGTGTAGCGGCAGCGGCGTTTTGTTGACAAGGGAAATGAGTGAGCGCGTGCGCAGAAGAGTGTTGTGTGTGGGGAAAAGAAGTGGAGGGAGACGCTGGCGCCGCTCAGATTCAACCTTAACTTCATATCGCTCCGGTGTTTGGGAACACGTTGGATTTAGTGCCAAGGATGATGCTAGCGGTAAGAAAACTGTCTATTGGGAAGTTTATCGCTAATGACACGCAGCCCTTTTGTCTTGTTCGCGCTGTTGAACGCGGAGGCTTTAAGCACGTTTAACACCGCCGAGCCTTGCTATAAACCCAGAGCCCAAAACACTTCAGTAACACCGTAATACCCGCGATGTTTGAAGAAACAAAGCGTGAACGTGAGCAAGACCAGACTGCATGTGAATATGTTGCGCTGACAGTTGATGGTCGGACTTCCAGAGCTACGAAGAGTTTTATTACGATGATGGTTCACTACATCGACAAAGAGTAGGCTAAAGTGTTGCAGACACACATACTGTATGAGTCCCATACAAGTCAAAACCTCTCAGAAGCACTGACAGAAGTAAAACTTGAATGGAAGAATTAATTGGGAGAAAATAATGTGTCCCTGACACAATGTAACAATGTAAGAAAGTAACATGGTTAATGCTGTTATTATAACGGGCTGATTCCACATCCTGCATATCCGCTGCGCTGCGCAGTGCTACGACCTTCGCAGCAATTGCGCTGCTTTTGTAATGAATGAGGTACATTCCACATCCTGCATATGCACTGCGCCTCAGCTCCGTCCTTCCAGCGCCGTCCGACAAAATTGCGGATCAACGGTAAAATCTTCTGCGCCCAGGTCCGACCGGATCAAGTTCCACAGATCAGAGCGCACCAAACAGGAAACAGAACGTGAACTACGTCTGGAATTTCAAGGTAAAAACACTTTGCACGGACTTTATTTTGATTACAGTACTTGTATTTAATCTTTATATGCATAGTTGCTTTGCCAGTTTAACTCAGTCGGCTGTAAACTTTCACTTTATGTCACTTAAACACTGACAGGAGAATACTTTTTATCGGACTTATTCACGTAAAGCCTTTGCCTTCGTGGGAGAGAGAAAACACACGTAAGCTCAGGTGATGAGAGCCAAAGAGCGATCCATCAAACACACTCCTGCTGCACAATAAAGAGATATTTTGGCTTTAATTTAAAACTTTTATTTCATAAACTTGCGTTCTCCACGCATGCTCTTCTCGTGCTCCTCGATGCTTCGCAGCCTGGCGGAGCGCAGCCCGGCGGGGACAACATGCATCCAGTAGAAGAGGCTTTGTGCACTAAATCTGAGGTGTTCTGTGGTGCAGCGCTGCGCAGCGGATATGCAGGATGTGGGATTCCTGCGTAAGGGTTAGGGCCAAATCTTGGGTGTTTTGCACTGTGCACTTTGCAATGTGTCTGCCAAACATACAGTGTCCATCAGACACATTTACAAACTTATAGGAAAAATAAGAAAAGACATTGCTTTTTACATAAAAGCACAAAAGCCCACATTCTCAAAATGAAGCAAGAAATGTTAGAGTTGCTAGTTCACAAACTAATAAAAAATAATAATGTTTTAGATATCTTAATAACAAAGATAGTTTTAGATATGTACTAACAAAATCAAAGAAAATTGTGACAGCAAAATCGAAAATCGAAGAAAATCGTGACTTGGGTGAATCGTCCCATCCCTAGTTTGGATTTTTCACTGAAAGTATATTTTTGATTCTGTGGGATGATGAAGAACAGTTCAGGTCCTCGCAGCTCCTGGACTGAGAAGTGTTTAGTCAGTCTCACCGGGTCAAAGGTCGGCGGGCGTGGGAGGGCATCTGAGTGTGCTGAAAGTGTCGACCCTGGATCACGATGCCCTGAGACGGAGCCGGGCCGATGATCACGAAGTTTGTTCTGTTGGGCATCGGAGAGTCGCTGAAACAAAACCAAACATATTTAAACTTTCACTTTTGTATTTCAACTAAAAAACGACTTTAAACAGATCCTAAAGGTTTGTCAAGCAGTTAAAAATGTTAATCACAATTAATCACATGATTGTTTTGAGTTTACTTAACTCCAATTTAATTAAATGTTTTTATTTTATAATTTTAAAATATATTTTGCGTTCTAATGAAATTTATTTCTATTTATTTTGTCTTTAATTATAAAATAATGTTTTGTAGTTTTTTCCATCACATTCTAGCCAAATAGTGGTATTAACATGTTTCACTCATTAGAAGCATTTATTAAATAAAGCAGTTGGAGATTCTGAAGCTTTTATTGTGTAGGAGCCAACAAGCCAACAAAGATGCACCTTTGACTGGATTCTAGTCGTCAATGACATGGAACGAATTACTTTTTTATTGAGAAATGTGTCCGGTATATTGAGAATGAGAGATAAGTGTTACCAGATGTATGTGTATCTGTTTTACTGTGATTAGGGTCTCTCACTGTGGATGTATGCAGTTATGTGTTGGGTTAGGCCATAACATCTTTGTATGTCGCCCTGACCTAGTATGTGTATGAGTGTGTAGGTGTGTTGAGTGTGTAGGTGTGTTCACTAACTGGTAGTTTACACCAGGAGCTGCAGCAGCACGTCATACGCGTGTATTTTGAAAAACATCAGTCTCCACTAGACGCGTCAGTGCTGCTCCAACAACATCTACACACATGAATAAACCAAAAAACTGCTCACATACAGTATTATGAACTGGTCAGGTGAGGAAGAGCCTAAAACTGTGAATCAGAGGTGCCACTAGGACCTAGGACCTTAATTTTTCTTCAATTTTTCACCCCATCACGCAATTAATAGTGAAGGATTCTGGCAAACTCTCGCTCTCATCCACGTGCAGCGCATTGGCACAAACGAAGAGCAGCTGGAGGATGAAAACAGACACAGGTAGGGCTAAAACGGCTCATATAAAGCGATTGTGAACCGAGGGAACAGTGTTGTTTTCACAAACACGTTTGTTACAAGTTCAGCTGTAAAATGATGTGGGTTTAAAACAGTCTGACTCATGTTCATGGAGAAAAGAGTCTCATAAGGCCGTGATTTAAAGTTGTGTTTGAAGTCGGAAAGTTTAAAGTGTGCACGGTCGTTCACGGAGCTTCTGGGCACAGTACATGTTGTTTTAGTGGTTGTAATCTTTGTAGTTGACGTGTTTTGAAAGGGCATAGTACTTTATTTTGTCTCTGTGTGGCTTTTTTCTGTGTTTTTCCTGCTAAAAAGCCCGAGAGACGCACCATTGACGCTGATAATAATAGAAGTCCGATCTAATTTGAGAGACGTGTTGCATATTGACGTCTCACACTTCTGCTGTAAACTGTTAGAACCAGATCAGACTTGATTCCATTATCAGCGACTCATACACGTATGACGGCCGTACGATGCTGCTGCAGTTCCGCGCTGCTACAGCTTTGGTGTAAATCGGGGGTTAGATGAATGCAAATATCTGTGCGTGGAATGTGTGTTTTTTAGTTTTTGTATGTTTCATATTTTTGCCAAATCTAGCAAAAATAAAGTAAAAAAATTAATAAATAAAAAACAAAGAGATAAAATATGTTTAAAGAGTCTGACATGTGCTTCTTGGGGACGAGTTTGTGCAGGGCCCGGCTGCTGTTGGACCGGTTCTCGTAGGTTCTGAGAGGATCCGAGGAAACGACCGCCGCTCTCACCGGAGGAGACTAAACACACAGAGAGAGAGAGATTATTTCTCTGTCACAGACTCAGTTTAGTGAACGGTCTTTTACCTTCGTGTCCTCGGGGGAAGAGGACGTCTGCCTGTCGCTCTGCTCCATCCTCACGCCTTTACAACTGCACACAAACACAACATTTAAGTCAGATTTAAGCAACAAAAAGCATCATATAAAACATCAGACTGTAACTTAGATCTTATAGAAGCAGCTGCAGTTCAGACAGGAACAAGTTTCACTGTTTTACGTCTGAAGCTGCTTTAAAAAACTCTACATCCTGGAGTTTTTCTTTCAAAATTCACTTTGTAAATCAACCAATCAGACGTCTTCTTTCTTCCAAAGCCTAGTTTGATCGACAGCGTGCACCTTCTACAACCTGGCTCCTGATTGGCTGTATTTCCATTTTTTTGGCATCTCAATGACAAAAAAAAATAAATAAATACACTTTGTACTTCATATTTCAGTCGTTATTGGGGATGTTTTCATGGATCAAGCATAAAAAAATTTAATAAGCAACTTTCCAAATAAAGAAGCCCAAAGTTCCTATAAAGAGGCAGACTTGGCTTTATCTGATTCCTTGAACAAAAGTGACCTAAGCCCAGACAGTGGAGGCTCTGCAGAGGATAAAACACAGATAATGAAAGAAGTAAAAGATGACGTTTGAAAGAGGAGCTTACACTGTCACTAAAACAGCCTGAAACACAGAATTATAACAATAATAAACACTAGTTTTTAACGTCGGGTTATCAATGACTTTTTCATGAATTCTCCAAAACAATTCCCAGTATTTTCAAAACCTTGTCTGACAGACTTTTTAATCAATTATCAGCTTTCAATAACAGGTCAAGACCAAAACACAAAGATATGAAGAAATTAAAATGCCAAAGTTCATAAACTTCGGATACAAGTTTTGCTTTCAAACTTAGAGAATTTCATTCCAGTTTCTAACAAAAGAGCAAAGTTGTTCAGTTTACTAAAGTAATTGCAACGAAGCAGAATGTTTTATCTTATTGACACATTTTCAACGACATGTTTTTTCTTTAGATCTTAACTTAACACAACCAAAACTGTGTCAGAGCATCCAAAGAATTGTTTAAATTTTCCAGAACCTTTCCAAATTAAATGGAACTCCAAAACTTTTCCAGGGCCTGGAAATTAAAACTGAATTTTCCATGACTTTTCCAGGTTTTTCATGAACCCTGTAGTTATTTTGTCAACTATATAGTTACCGCAAATGTTCTCTTTTATAGAAAACTTAGGTTATGTTGCCTTGCCCTAACTCTGATTTTCAAAACATGGAACTGGGCTTAGAATGATCCACTAACAACTGATCCTGGTCCTGATCCTGATCCTGGTCCTGATCCAGTCCGTGACCTGCTGGACGTCTTGTCACCTGGAACATGAGGCTGGGACTGAAACAGGTCTGTGTGGCCTCTAAAACAACTAAACTAAACATATTATTCCTGAGCTGTTTGTAGCGCCACGGCGAGTAAGTCCTGGTCCAGTCCTGGTCCAGTCCCGGTCCAGTCCTGGTCCAGTCCTGGTCCAGTTCTTACTTGTGGTCCTGGTCGTCTTCAGACTCTTCACTGACAGAGAAGCTCCAGTCTTTAAACTGTTTGAATCCTCCATCTTTCCTGCTCTCAGCTCGCTCCAGCCCTGCACAACAACAACAACAACACATGTTGTTTGTGCACCAGCAGAACCTGTCCCTGCACAACAACAACAATAAACAACAACAACACAACAGACTGGTACAGATGTTCGTGCACCAGCAGATTCTGTCCCTAGGATGATGCAGCTCAACCAAACCTAAAGTCTGACTGCACTTTCAGGTTTTATTATTATTACAATAACAGACTTTAATCTGTCGAGTTATCAACGAAAGAAAATCCTGTTTAACTAAAAACAGTCTCGGCCAATCCACTAAAAGACGCAAAACTATGAAAACGTTTCAATCTTTTTATAATCTGACCGTGTGTCTTGTGTCCTTTTGGAGTTATTATTGTTTTGTTTAAGTCATAAACCTCGGCACAAGGTTTTGTGTGCAAAAGAAAAAGATTATTTGAATGAGTGATAGTGACATCAGGGCAAATTATAAATATCAGGATTTTGATTTTATTACGGTTCTTGTAGACTGTTTATAATCCTAATTTCTTTGACGTAGAGCTGGGCGATATATCGAGTTTTAGATCATATCGTTAATGTTTTTTCGAGTATATCGTGCCGTAGAAACATGCCACAAAAAGGAAGCTAGTTTACAATAAAAATTAAATAGAATTTGTAAACTGAGAATTCAAAGTTCTTCACAAAGCAGGAAAATGAAAGTACAGATTTGACAAATATTCATCTGACTCTTAAACATGAATAAACATTAATGGAGAACAAGGGAACATGTGCCTGGAAGACTTAGTATTTGTAAGATTGTAATGGAACAAGCACAAAATATCAAATTTTACATACAATAAGAAAAATACACTGCAATTGCAATTGAAATAAGAGCTAAATTTACTTGTTCTACTGGCTAATTTCTATTAATGAAAGTCAAAACCTGCTGAAATCACAACAAACACGACTATTACACTACTACTAATCCATTTTAAACTTACTGGCAGAGTTAAGGTCATTTTTCCAGTGAACTAACAAATATGAAGACAAATTTGAACAGGTTTATGTTGAACGGATATCGTCAAACTATCGTTATCGGGATATGTCAAAAAATTATCGAGATCTTAATTTTGGTCAATATCGCCCAGCCAGCTCTACTTTGACGTAAATCCTCTTTTTGACCAGACTTTGGTTAGATCCAGTTGTCACTCGCCCAGAGCAGGACAAACTATGACCAGTGTTACCAGATTTTCAGAGAGAAAAATGTGACCAAGCCCAAAGCATTTGACCTCAGTCCTTCAACACTGAGTTATCAGTTATTTAGAACATTGTGTTCATGATTGTGACATAAACATATGCTCAAAATCCATGTTGAGCTCATAAATGTATTTTTTTTTTTCCAGGTCAAACCTTAAAATTGACTTCTATCTATTTAGGATAATGTGAAAGTGCTGCTCAGGAGCAAGCCCAAAACACTGTAGCACTTCCACTGTAACAGACTTTAGGAAAAAAAAAAAGAAGTTCAAAGTTGTGATAAAGAAGAAAAGATGTCAACTCTGAGGCGGCCCAAAGAGACGAGTAAATGTAGAAAATGTTGTCTGTAATTGAACGGACAGACACATCAAATAGAGAAATATGAAAACATGAACATGAGAATTTACGATAATTAAATTATAAGTAAGCATGTAAGTGCAGTCACAGCTGGGATTAATCCATTAACTTGAGCTTTGACAGCTCCTGATCACAGAAGGTAAGTGTTATAATGAATTTAAACTGATATTAAACACAATAAATGCTCACAATCACTGATTACCATGATCAAACAACAGTCGGGCTGGGCGAGATGGATAAAATAAATATATTATTTAAACATAGCTCCACTTTCTGAGGCTGTTCTGAACAAACCACTTCAGTTTAGTTTAGTTGTACTTAGGGCTGGGCGATATGGAAAAGAATTTATATATCACAATTTTCTTGGAGTCATAGCACGATTTCAATTTCATCACGATTGTTAAATTGTCTATTTTCAAAATGCTTTTGTAGAAAGTTCCTTCTCCATGATCAATGTCTAGATCCAGCCGTCAGAGGCTGATCAGTGTTGCCAGATTTTCAGAGAAAAAACAAGCAACCAATCCCAAAACAAGTGACCTCAATCCTTTAATAAAAAATATTTAAAATAATCATTAAATTAGAACATTGTGGATCTCCACAAAACAAGTTTCTAGCAATTTTTAACATCAATATCAACTTCTAGACCTACAAATGTGCTAAAAGTCCATTATATTTTTAATTTAGACCTGACAGTGCAGGACAAAAAACACAATCTTCAAAATTCTTTGAAAAGACAAACAACAAAAAACAGCCCAATATTGCTGTAAGAAAACTTTGAGGCTGAGAAACATCAGTTAGAAAAAAAAGAGTCTGTGTTTGAACAGATGGATTAAATAGAGAATTGATAAATCTCGATATCACAATTTCTTTAAAAAAGCAGATTGTCACAGGGATGAGCTCACCGTTCCATTTTTATCATGATATTGCCCAGACCTAGTTGTACTAAAAGAAAAGAGGCTAAACTTTGGGCCGAACACAGTTTTTCTAGGATAGGGATAAGTCTTCCACAGTTCTGAACCAAAAACTAACTCAACAAATGTATGTTTCTCCCACTCATAAACTGAATTCTACCTGATAATTCTGTCTGTCCTAATCTGTCCTACCTTTACCAGTCTGAGGAGCTACATTCAAGCCAAACTTATGAATAAACACACCAGATCTGACCCAGAATCAGGACCAAAGCAGACCAACATGAGATAAAGTGAACACAGATGAACCAGTGAAATCTCACAAAACAAACTAATAATTAACCCCGCAAAGACATTTTCTGCAGCACATTCCTGAGCTGGCCGCTGTTTCTAGTTCTGCTGCTGACATGTGCAAAACAGCGGACAAAAAACACCTTAAAAAGCACCACAAATGTAAAAAACACACCAGAATACAACGCGTTTAGAACAAAATACGTTAAAAAGACGTTAGATTAGAGCAACTACTTTCAGCTGCTTAATTACAGGCAGATTTAGCGACATAAAACGAGGAAAATAGGCTCATAATGAAATAGTTTTGACAAATTATTGATGGTAGAAGGAATTTAGTCTTTTGTGTTTAGAAATTTGAACGTTTAATCCCGAAAATGAACAAGAAAACGGGATAAATCTTTGTTTACACGGGCTCAGCTGAGGAGCTAGCCGCCAGTTAGCCACAATATCACAATAATCAAGCTAAATCGTGGTAATAATTTGCTTGTTTGTGGTAAATGTGACTGTTTTGGACGTGTTTAGGGGCTTAGTTTTGCTATATTGGATTATCTGAGTGCTTTGGAGCCGTTGGGAGCTGTGGAAGGCCGGGGCTAAAGTTAGCAGCGGCAGAGGCAGTGCTAGCGGCGCTGGGAGCTCCGGGTTTGGGGTCTTTTTTACACCGAGCTCCGGGGAAAGCGCGGGCCGCCTGAGAGTGCATGGGCCCCGGCTGCAGGAGGGCGCTGTCACCGCTTACCTTCGAGGAAAAGGCTTCGGTTTTGGGCCATGATTCAGTCCATGAGCCGCCGCTGCTGCTGTTGGAGAGCGGCAGTGTGCGGAAAGTCAGCGTCACTCACTGACGGCGCGGCGGAAGTGCGGCCGCTGCTTCAAAATACACACTTCCGGTTCCTCTGACGAAGATTTCAAAATGAAGCTTGAATTATTTTTGAATTATTTTTATTGAGTAATTATGCGTGTTGTTTTCTTCAAGGTGGATATTTACGTTTTATCAATCATGAAGTAAAAAAAAAAAATAAAATAACACCATTAAAAAGAAAAAAAACGTTGCATTGAAAAAAACGTAAATAAATTTTAATTTTACGTTTTGTTTATCTCAAACTACAATATTTGTTAAGGTTTAATAAAAGAAACAGGAACTTTCTGTTCAAAACGTAGCTGAAAAGTTTTTTTTAATTAACTGTACATCGTCATTAAGATTTTGTATTTTATTATTTATTTATTTTTTTAGCTTAACTTGCGTCGCTCCAAATATTTGTAAAAATAAATACAGAATGTGGACGTTTTTACAGGATTTATTGAAATATACAGAAAGCAAACAAAGGTGGGTTGTAAACTTTCTTTAACTATGCTAAGAGAAATGCCATTTTTACCATAATTTCAAGTAAACTGTTTTAATGATGTTCTGATTTATGTGTAGTAGCGTTAGTTTTCCTTCAGAGAGCGCTGTTTGTCTTTAACGGCCTTTAGCGGTGACCAGTGCTTAATTTGTAACTCAAACGTTGCCGGAACAAAATGTGGGTTTTGGACCGGGCTCCAGACAAGGTCGAACCTTTACCGGAGCGCACACAATAGCGGCTTAGAAATGCTAAAATACAACCCAACTGTCCATCCTACTCGATGTTAAACGATATAAAAGTAATTTTGTCTGTGTTACACGTTTTTTTACACGTCACACAGAGATTTTCATTCATTCTGACAGAAATCAGCGCACCTAAATCTGATCCACAGCAACAAGTTGCCCTCCCACACACGCTCGTCCTGCACCTCAGCACTGCCTCCGCCTCATCATATCTGACTCTCCACAAGTCACAACAACAACGCAGGACAAACAGCTTTTACAAAGCAGACACAGGTCACCAACAGCCTTTACACAGCAAACACGGGTCACGCTAAAATACACGTTAAAGTAACACAGTAAAGTTAGTTGCACTTACGAGAAACTGCGACCGCTACATCCGCGTTGGTTCTCACCTCTTTATCGTCCCGTACACTCCAATCACATGTGACACTCCCGCTGCCTTTAATCCATCAAAACGAGTCGTAAATAACAACAAATATTCACAAAATCCACTTAGACGCATATTTCCTGTTTTAGAAGGAGATACAAGAGCGGGGCTCGCCTGGAACCAATGAAAAGTCTTAAACCCGCCTGCGCTGCTTCTGATTGGTCAAATTTCCTGTCAGTTCCGCTTTTAACCAATTACAGTCTGACTCCGTTAGCCTGTTCACTGTGAATGAGATGAGAGACGGGAGAGGAGCAGAGCCGCGTCTCGTAGAAGAAAGACAAAAAGAAAGCGTTACCGGAGCAGACAAAACTGATGCCGGAATGCCCCACGAGAGTTCCCGGATCTTATTCCGGCTTGTTCCGGCTCAAATTAAGCCCTGGCGGTGACTCATTTTCAAGTCAGATTTATTTTTAGTTAAACTTTGTAAACAAACTAAATGAGTCATGAGAACGTTTATAAAAGAGACGGGTTAGTCCAGTCACTTTGTTTACTTTATAGACTGTTAACATTGTGTCCTTGGGCAACACACTTTGGAAGGAGCCACACCTCTGTCAGTTTGTCCCATAGACTGTATAATCATCTGAGATATACAGTCTATGGTCTATGTTTCTTTGTATGTTTTTATTATGGATTATATTTGAGTACGTCCCTTTATCAGGCCCAGCTCTGGACTAGTTTTGCACTGCAGAGAAGAACCTTTTCTGTTTTGTGATTGTAATTCGATCCGAGATGTTCTTGTGAAGGTTTACCACTTCAATCCTAAAGTTGTAGCTAAAATGAGGTGTTTTGTTGTCTCTGTTTTTGCAGTTTGTTGATTTTGTCATTCAAATTCTTATTTAGTTTTAGGACATCTGAAAATGTTAGATTATCAAGCTTTGGATTCAAATAAAACATGTTTAAAATCCATTTGTATGTGGACTATTATGTCTGAGAACAAGGTCATGTTTATTAAGGACAATGTACAATTACATGAAGCACAAAGGCAGTGATGCTTGTACCAGATTGTAGCTGACAGCTCATTTACATCTGTAGTCCTGGAGAGGCACATTGGACATGTTTTTATTTTGTTTTTTTTTTTGTTTTTTTAATTAGTGTATTTAAATGGGGACAGTGCACATTAATAAACATTTCTGCAAATGTGCCAGTATTAGCTAAATAGCTAGTTTTCAACTGTAGTCCCCAGGCAAGTTGTACATTGCCAGCAAAGCACAAAATATCACAATATGTCAATACAATACAATGAAAAACATAAAATAAATCACAGGTTACATAAAAGCAGGTAAATAACACACATCAAGCATTCTGCAGAAACATAAAACAAATCACTAAAACATATTAGGAACACACACAGACTGACAGGCAGGACAAACAAGTGAGATTAACTGTGGTCACAGGTTTGATTTTCAAGCAACCACGATTTTAACGTTGTCTTAAAAGTTCTATGTGACCGGACATTGCGTATATGAGCTGGTATAGTGTTCCAAAACTGGACAGCTCGTACTGAAAAAGCAGACTGGCTAAAAGAACTTTTTCTTAAAGGGACAATGAGATTATTTGAGGAAGCACCTCTTACTTTGGGTAAAAAAGTTTGAAAGTGGAGGCGGGGCCAGACCATGGAGGATTTTAAACAACAGATTAGCATTTTGAAATTTGACCATGTTTTCCCAATTTAATAATTTATACTTGGCCAGGATACTGCAGTGGTGATGACGAAAAGGTTTCATGTCCAGAACTTTTAGCGCCTGTTTGTAGACAGAGTGTATTGGTTTTAATGTTGTCTTGCAGCCCTGTGACCAGCTGGTGACGCAATAAAGAAGGTGCGGCATTATCATTGCATTGAAAAATAATTTTGCAGCTTCTTCATTAAGACAGTGCCTGATATATCTAAAATTTGCTGAATTTAGGAGTATCCGGAGGAAACCTACGCAGACACGGGGAGAACATGCAAACTCCACATAGTCCACATAGGACCTTCTTGCTATGAGGCCAGAGCGCTAACCGCTGCGACACGATAGCGCTCTGGAATAAAGAAAAGAATAAAGAGTGAAAGTGTCTCAAACCGGATTAAGAATCATGTGTTGGCTCTGGAGATAAAGTCTGCTGTGATTGGTTCTTCAAAATGAGAGTTTAGAACGGGTAAGTTGTACAGTGTAGGTTTGGAAAATGTTTACAATGAATATAAATGACTTTACAAGAGAACTATGTTTGTATTTATCTGAGGATGGACTGACTGATTGCAGGTTTGTCTGTTTGTGGCAGGTGGACACGTTTTCCCTCTGGATTAATAAAGTCTCTCTCTCTCTCTCTCTTTTCTGTCTCTCTGGACTTGACCCTCGGCGGCACAAACAGGACTAAACTCTGGCCCGAGTTCAGCTGCTGCTGCGTCGCTGAGAGCACCGGTTAAATTTAGCTCTGTGTTCATGATTCAGACTCACAAAAGGGCCGGACGGGAGCTGGACCAGAGCAAAAGTCACTCCGCAACAGTCAAGAAGGAGAATAAAACCGTCCAGAACAGGAACTACAGAACAAGACCTCAGGAACAAGACCCCAAGAACGAGAAAACCACCAGAACAAGACCTCAAAAGGGCCGGACCGGAGCTGGACCAGAGCAAAAGTCACTCCGCAACAGTCAAGAAGGAGAATAAAACCGTCCAGAACAGGAACTACAGAACAAGACCTCAGGAACAAGACCCCAAGAACGAGAAAACCACCAGAACAAGACCTCAAAGGGCCGGACCGGAGCTGGACCAGAGCAAGAGGCACTCCGCAACAGTCAAGAAGAAAAACAAGACCTACAGAACGAGAACAAAACCACCAGAACGAGACCTCAAAAGATCCGGACCAGAGATGGACTAGAGCTTCTGCAAGGGGCACTCTGCAACAGTCAAGAACGTGAACAGAACCGCCCAGAACAAGAACTACAGAACAAGACCTCAGGAACAAGACCCCAAGAAAGAGAAAACCTCCAGAACAAGACCTCAAGAGGGCTGGACCGGAGCTGGACCAGGGCGAGAGGCACTCCGCAACAGTCAAGAAGGAGAATAAAACCGTCCAGAACAGGAACTACAGAACAAGACCTCAGGAACAAGACCCCAAGAACCAGAAAACTACCAGAACAAGACCTCAAAAGGGCCGGATCGGAGCTGGACCAGAGCAAGAGTCACTCTGCAACAGTCAAGAAGGAGAACAAGACCTACAGAACGAGAACAAAACCGTCCAGAACGAGAACAAAACCGTCCAGAACGAGAACAAAACCGTCCAGAACGAGAACAAAACAGTCCAGAACGAGAAACCTTCAGAACAAGACCATCTAGAAGAGAACCTCCAGAAGGAACCATCCAGAAGAAGAGAACCTCCAGAAGAAGGGAGCGTCCAGAAGAAGAGAGCCTCCAGAAGAAGAGAGCGTCCAGAAGAAGAGAGCCTCCAGAAGAAGAGAACCTCCAGAAGAAGAGAGCCTCCAGAAGAAGAGAACCTCCAGAAGAAGAGAGCCTCCAGAAGAAGAGAACCTCCAGAAGAAGGGAGCGTCCAGAAGAAGAGAGCCTCCAGAAGAAGAGAGCGTCCAGAAGAAGAGAGCCTCCAGAAGAAGAGAACCTCCAGAAGAAGAGAGCCTCCAGAAGAAGAGAACCTCCAGAAGAAGAGAGCCTCCAGAAGAAGAGAACCTCCAGAAGAAGAGAGCGTCCACAGAGTCCAAACGTGGGTCTGAGAAGTGGATTTACAGCTGAATTTTTTGTGTTTGAAGAACTGGACCAGACTGTGTGAAAACTCCAGAATCAGGTGAGACTGAACGTTGTAGAAGTATTTTGTCTTCGTGTGATCCTCGGAGAGACAAACGTTTCTTCTCTGAGTTTGTCCCAGGAGTTTGGTTTCAGTCTCATTAGAGCTGTCCACACTTTCACTTTAACCGTCTCGTTCACACAAATCGGATCGTGATCGGGTTTCTGCAGAAGTCAGGTTATGAAAACACACGAGTAATCTGATTTCTCTCTGTGCTTACAACTGAATGTTTCTACGTAAACACAAAGCTTTCAGACTAAAATACACAATATTTAGACAAAACATGACAATAGAACATTATATTTTTTCAAACCTAAAGAGTTTGTCTTTGTTCGTCTGAGGCATTGTTTGTCTGGTTGTTTTTGTTTGTCTTTATTTGTTTGTGGTTTTGTCTGTAATAGTGCTCAAGACTGATTTTGGTCTTAAGACCGGTCTCGAGATGGACTCGGTCTTGTCTTCGTCTCAGTCTTGTCTTGGACTCGGTCTTCTCTTGACCTTGGTCTTGTCTTGGACTCGGTCTCGTCTCGGACTTGTCTCGGACTCGGTCTCGTCTTGACCTTGGTCTTGTCTTGGACTCGGTCTCGTCTCGGACTTGTCTCGGACTTGTCTCGGACTTGTCTCGGACTCGGTCTCGTCTTGACCTTGGTCTTGTCTTGGACTCGGTCTCGTCTTGACCTTGGTCTTGTCTTGGACTCAGTCTCGTCTCGGACTTGTCTCGGACTCGGTCTCGTCTTGACCTTGGTCTTGTCTTGGACTCGGTCTCGTCTTGGCCACAGAAAGTTTGTCTCAATTTAAGTATACAAGTTTATTATAAAAAGCATAACAAATATAAAGAATGTGCACACAAAAAGCCCTATTCTGTCCCTCCACGTCCCATCTGTCCCTACTCTAAACATCAATATGTCACAGACATATTTAAAGGCAGAAAGGAGGCGTAAAGCCCCGCACAGAGATGTTGAAAACAGGACATGCAGATTTGTAATCACTAAAGCTACCCACATATCATAAACAGTTCAGCCTAATCTAAGCATGAACATCATTATTATCAAGTGGCTCAAGGCTGGTGCCAATGAGTGATATGTCTCTGAACATCCTGAACTCACTCTAATATGACTGTCTAACACATGTCAATGTATTAGATGAATTAACCTTAGCATCAAATAATTCATTAATATTAGCAGTAAAGATATTAAAGATTTCGTCTCGGTCTTGGTCTCGTCTTGGACTCGGTCTGGTCTTGGACTCGGTCTCGTCTTGGACTCGGTCTTGTCTTGAACTCGGTCTCGTCTCGGTCTTAATCTTGTCTTGGCCTCGGTCTAGTCTTGGACTCTGTCTCGTCTTGGACTCGGTCTCGTCTTGGCCTCGGTCTCGTCTCGGTCTTGGTCTGGTCTCGGACTCGGTCTGGTCTTGGACTCGGTCTCTTCTTGGACTCGGTCTCGTCGTGGCCTCGGTCTCGTCTTGGCCTCGGTCTCGTCTCGGTCTGGTCTGGTCTCGGCCTCGGTCTCGTCTTGGCCTCGGTCTCGTCTCGGTCTTGGTCTGGTCTCGGCCTCGTCTCGTCTCGGCCTCGGTCTCGGTCTGGTCTCGGTCTGGTCTCGGACTCGGTCTGGTCTCGGTTTCGGTCTCGTCTTGGCCTCGGTCTCGTCTTGGACTCGGTCTCGTCTTGGACTCGGTCTCGTCTTGGACTCGGTCTCGTCTTGGACTCGGTCTCGTCTTGGCCTCGGTCTCGTCTCGGTCTTGGTCTGGTCTCGGACTCGGTCTGGTCTCGGACTCGGTCTCTTCTTGGACTCGGTCTCGTCTTGGCCTCGGTCTGGTCTCGGACTCGGTCTGGTCTCGGTTTCGGTCTCGTCTTGGCCTCGGTCTCGTCTCGGCCTCGGTCTCGTCTCGGTCTTGGTCTGGTCTCGGACTCGGTCTGGTCTCGGACTCGGTCTCTTCTTGGACTCGGTCTGGTCTTGGCCTCGGTCTCGTCTTGGCCTCGGTCTCGTCTCGGTCTCGTCTTGGCCTCGGTCTCGTCTCGGTCTCGTCTTGGCCTTGGTCTCGTCTCGGTCTTGGTCTCGTCTTGGCCTCGGTCTCGTCTCGGTCTTGGTCTCGTCTTGGCCTCGGTCTCGTCTTGGCCTCGGTCTCGTCTTGGCCTCGGTCTCGTCATGACGTCGGTCTCGTCTTGGCCTCGGTCTCGTCTTGGCATCGGTCTCGTCTCGGTCTCGTCTTGACCTCGGTCTCGTCTTGGCCTCGGTCTCGTCTTGGCATCGGTCTCGTCTCGGTCTCGTCTTGACCTCGGTCTCGTCTTGGCCTCGGTCTCGTCTTGGCATCGGTCTTGTCTCGGTCTCGTCTCGGTCTCGTCTTGGCCTCGGTCTCATCTTGAACTCGGTCTTGTCTTGGACTCGGTCTTGTCTTGAACTCGGTCTCGTCTCGGTCTTAATCTTGTCTTGGCCTCGGTCTCGTCCTGGCCACGGTCTCGTCTTGGCCTCGGTCTCGTCCTGGCCACGGTCTCGTCTTGGCCTCGGTCTCGTCTCGGCCTCGGTCTCGTCTTGGCCTCGGTCTCGTCTCGGCCTCGGTCTCGTCTCGGCCTCGGTCTCGTCTTGGCCTCGGTCTCATCTTGGCCTCGATCTCGTCTTGGCCTCGTCTCGGCCTCGGTCTCGTCTCGGTCTCGTCTTGGCCTAAAATGAAAAAATACTTTAAGATTGAACAGTGAACAGTGAGTTGTTGGTGGTTTTCTCTGAACACATGTTAAATACTTTACAAAGAAGAGAATATTTCACCAAAGGACCAAAGTGTTTTTATAAAACGATGTGTTTGTCTGTCAATGCTAATGCTAAAGTCTGAGGATTTGAAAATAAACAACTTCTATGCACAGAGTCAATTCAAATGTGAAAGGTGAGATCTTCCAAAGTTTAGGTGGAGCAGCTTTTACGTTTACAACAAAACACAAACGATCGGTAAAGTGTTTGTGTAGATGCGTCGACTTCACGGAGGTGTGTGCACGTGTCACAGGAGCGTGCACGTGTCACAGGAGCGTGCACGTGTATTTCAGGAGCGTGCACGTGTTAAAGAAGAGCGTGCATGTGTTAAAGAAGAGCGTGCACGTGTATTTCAGGAGCGTGCATGTGTTAAAGAAGAGCGTGCACGTGTTAAAGAAGAGCGTGCATGTGTTAAAGAAGAGCGTGCACGTGTATTTCAGGAGCGTGCATGTGTTAAAGAGAGCGTGCATGTGTTAAAGAAGAGCGTGCACGTGTTAAAGAAGAGCGTGCATGTGTTAAAGAAGAGCGTGAGAAGAGCGTGCATGTGTTAAAGAAGAGCGTGCATGTGTTAAAGAAGAGCGTGCACGTGTTAAAGAAGAGCGTGCATGTGTTAAAGAAGAGCGTGCACGTGTTAAAGAAGAGCGTGCATGTGTTAAAGAAGAGCGTGAGAAGAGCGTGCATGTGTTAAAGAAGAGCGTGCATGTGTTAAAGAAGAGCGTGCATGTGTTAAAGAAGAGCGTGCACGTGTTAAAGAAGAGCGTGCATATGTTAAAGAAGAGCGTGCACGTGTATTTCAGGAGCGTGCATGTGTTAAAGAAGAGCGTGCATGTGTTAAAGAAGAGCGTGCACGTGTTAAAGAAGAGCGTGCATGTGTTAAAGAAGAGCGTGAGAAGAGCGTGCATGTGTTAAAGAAGAGCGTGCATGTGTTAAAGAAGAGCGTGCACGTGTTGCGTCTAAAGAAGAGCGTGCAGTGTTAAGGAGCGTGCATGTGTTAAAGAAGAGCGTGCATGTGTTAAAGAAGAGCGTGCACGTGTTTAAAGAAGAGCGTGCATGTGTTAAAGAAGAGCGTGCATCAGTGTTAAAGAAGAGCGTGCATGTGTTAAAGAAGAGCGTGCATGTGTTAAAGAAGAGCGTGCATGTGTTAAAGAAGAGCGTGCGACGGCATGTTAAAAAAGGGCATGTTAAAGAAGAGCGTGCATATGTTAAAGAAGAGCGTGCACGTGTTTAATGAAGGAGCGTGCATGTGTTAAAGAAGAGCGTGCACGTGTTAAAGAAGAGCGTGCACTGTGTTAAAGAAGAGCGTGCATGTGTTAAAGAAGAGCGTGCATGTGTTAAAGAAGAGCGTGCACTGTGTTAAAAGAAGAGCGTGCACGATGTATTTCAGGAGCGTGCATGTGTTAAAGAAGGAGCGTGCATGTGTTAAAGAAGAGCGTGCATGAAGTGTGTTAAAGAAGAGCGTGCATGTGTAAAGAGAGCGTGCAGTGTTAAAGAAGAGCGTGCATGTGTTAAAGAAGAGCGTGCACGTGTTAAAGAAGCGTGCATGTTTAAAGAAGAGCGTGCATGTGTTAAAGAAGAGCGTGCATGTGTAAAGAAGAGCGTGCACTGTGTTAAAGGTAAGGAGCGTGCACGTGTTAAAGAAGAGCGTGCATGTGTTAAAGAAGAGCGTGCACGTGAGGAGTGTTAGGAGCGTGCATGTGTTAAAGAAGAGCGTGCATGTGTTAAAGAAGAGCGTGCACGTGTTAAAGAAGAGCGTGCAATGTATTTCAGGAGCGTGCACGTGTTTAAAGAAGAGCGTGCATGTGTTAAAGAAGAGCGTGCATGTGTTTTCAGAGGTGCATGTGTTAGGAGCGTGCAGTGTTAAGAAGAGCGTGCATGTGTTAAAGAAGAGCGTGCACGTGTATTTCAGGAGCGTGCACGTGTGTTTCGGAGCGTGCACGTGTTAAAGAAGAGCGTGCATGTGTTAAAGAAGAGCGTGCACGTGTTAAAGAAGAGCGTGCATGTGTTAAAGAAGAGCGTGCATGTGTTAAAGAAGAGCGTGCATGTGTTAAGAAGAGCGTGCATGAGGCGTGCACTGTTGTTAAGGAGCGTGCTGTGTTAAGAAGAGCGTGTGTTTCAGGAGCGTGCAGTTGGGCGTGTGTTAAAGAAGAGCGTGCATGTTTAGGAGCGGGTTAAGGAGCGTGCATGTGTTAAAGAAGAGCGTGCATGTGTTAAAGAAGAGCGTGCACGTGTTAAAGAAGAGCGTGCCATGTGTTAAAGAAGAGCGTGCACGTGTTAAAGAAGAGCGTGCATGTGTTAAAGAAGAGCGTGCATGTGTTAAAGAAGAGCGTGCACGTGTAGGAGCGTGCATGTGTTAAAGAAGAGCGTGCATGTGTTAAAGAAGAGCGTGCACGTGTTAAAGAAGAGCGTGCATGTGTTAAAGAAGAGCGTGCACGTTTAAAGAAGAGGTGCAGTGTTAAAGAAGAGCGTGCAGTGTTAAAGAAGAGCGTGCATGTGTTAAAGAAGAGCGTGCATGTGTTAAAGAAGAGCGTGCACGTGTTAAGAAGAGCGTGCATGTGTTAAAGAAGAGCGTGCACGTGTTAAAGAGAGCGTGCATTTTAAGAAGAGCGTGCACGTTAAAGAAGAGCGTGCATGTGTTAAAGAAGAGCGTGCACGTGTGGAGCGTGCTGTTAGGAGCGTGCACGTGTTAAAGAAGAGCGTGCATGTGTTAAAGAGAGCGTGCACGTGTTAAAGAAGAGCGTGCATGTGTTAAAGAAGAGCGTGCATGTGTTAAAGAAGAGCGTGCATGTGTTAAAGAAGAGCGTGCATGTGTTAAAGAAGAGCGTGCATGTGTTAAAGAAGAGCGTGCATGTGTTAAAGAAGAGCGTGCATGTGTTAAAGAAGAGCGTGCATGTGTTAAAGAAGAGCGTTCATGTGTTAAAGAAGAGCGTGCACGTGTTAAAGAAGAGCGTGCATGTGTTAAAGAAGAGCGTGCATGTGTTAAAGAAGAGCGTGCACGTGTTAAAGAAGAGCGTGCATGTGTTAAAGAAGAGCGTGCATGTGTTAAAGAAGAGCGTTCATGTGTTAAAGAAGAGCGTGCACGTGTTAAAGAAGAGCGTGCATGTGTTAAAGAAGAGCGTGCACGTGTTAAAGAAGAGCGTGCATGTGTTAAAGAAGAGCGTGCACGTGTTAAAGAAGAGCGTGCATATGTTAAAGAAGAGCGTGCGCGGTGGTGTCCCTCACTCGTAGGTCGTGGGTGAGATTCCAGGCTCAGCTGTTGTTGTTGTTGTTGTGTGGAGTTCCCTCATGAGTCTAAATATAAAACACTCACAGGCCAAAGCACAAGTCTCTTTTAAAGCTCCAGTGTGGAACTTTTCACACCTCTGCAAAGAAGACTGGGATTTATTAAGTTCTAAGTTAGTTTAAATGACGTTATATTGTCCTAAAAGACTTGTTTAATCCTGTTTAAACTTGACTTCTTCATCACAAACTCAGTCAGACCCTTTTTTTCTGATTGTCCCTGATCTGTGACGTCAAACATTTAACAAAACAACTTATAAAATCAGAATAAAGACCTTTTACCTTCAGGTTAAAACAGGTTTGTGTCTGAAACAGCTCAAATCCACAGAGTTTCACTTCAGTCTGTCACAAACTCTTTTCTTCTGTTTGTCCAGATTCTCAGAGAAACGTTGGAAGGAAAATGAGGCAGATTTATTAAAGCAAAACAACTCAAGAGCAAATGTACAATAAGATCAAAGTAGAATATTAGAATCTCAGAACATTTGATCTGAAAATACATTTCATTAACAGTATAAATTATGTCAAAAACAAATAATTATTTGTTCAAATTCACTAAAACATGACAATAGTTTCAGCTCTGACTCAAATCTCATCCAGTCAGTTTGTTCAGACACTTCTGTTGTTAAAAATCACAAGTTTAATAAATAAATAAATAAATAATAAAACAATCAAACAGTTCACTTGATGTGAACTAAATATAACATAAATAAAGGAAACATGTATTTTTTGACTCACCAGAGCAGCTCAAAGCTCTTTTGTCCAAACAGACTTCTGAGTCTGACTGTTAAACTTTTCTCCACAATGCATTGCTTTCAGTTAGAAAATAATAGGGCTGTAGTTCTTTAGTCATTTAGTCGATTAAAATTAAATTAGTCAACTAATAGAGGGATTTTTTGTTTATCAACACGGGAGATGCACGCGCACCCATCCTGTAGAAAGAGCCTCCGCACATCGACACAAACAGTGGAAACAAGTCAAAAAGCTCCGTTGTCAGTAACTACAAGAGTTTATCACTTTGCGAAAACAAACGTTCTGCTGCTAAGTTAATATTTATGGATGAAATGTGATCCTACGACTCTTAGAAGTTACATTCAGGTAAGTGAGAAAAACCCTGTCTCAAGCTTCAGGGACAGACGTCTGTCAGACCGGTTCAGACCTGATCCAAACAGCTGCTGTCGTCCTGTTTCATTGTTTAATTGGAACAAGTTTCCCAATGTAAACAGATGGAGAGGCGTGCTTTCTGCAGGACGCACGCGCAGTAGAACGGAGAGTAACGTCGACCGCAAATCCCTCTATTCTTTTATTTAGATTATATAGATTTGTCTTCAACAGCAACAGAATCATGGGTCTGAACTGACTTTTTTATATAAACACACTGTTTCTGATTCATTTTCCGCTTAAACTATGGCTTTTGCATGAACTAAATCATATTTCTAGTCTTTTTTAACAAAGTTTCTTGCAGAGTTGTTACAATACTAACATTTCCAACTCGATTTTGATACAAAGGAATAAACTTGATTCTCGATGCCACAATGAGAATTAGAATGTCAACACAAAATGCAAGTTTATGATCATATGAACATTTTAGTTTCAAACCAGTTTTGATGAAACATTTTTTTCTGTATTTGTTCAAATGAGTTTCTAATTTCGACACCAGTTTTAACTTTGTTTTGTAATATTTTGGACAACTCTAGCTTCAGAGCTTTAGCCACGCCCCCTTTTTAGTCGATTAATCGGTCGATGGGACATGTTTTTAGTCGACCAAGAATTTCTTTGGTCGACTACAGCCTACAAAAAAATATATATATATATAAAAGTGACCAGTTATTGCAAAACTACTGAGAAAGTCTTTCTTTTTAAAACTCAACAATGGACAAAATCTGTCAAATAAACAGGAAATGTTCCAGCTTATTAAAAGAATATTTTTTGTATTTAGTTTTAAAGAGTGTCAGACACAAGATCAAAGTGTTTTTTTATTTCTGATCCGACTGTAGACCGTTCAGAGAATGTCCAGAGCAGAATGTGACGTCTGTGTTTCGTCTCAGGTGAAGATGCGTTCCAGAACTCGTGAAACTCTGCAGGACGATCCGGACCCAGGACCTCCTCAGACCCACAAAGACCAGACCAGAGCCGAGCCCGGTCCAGGTCCAGAGCAGGTCCTGATCCAGACCCAGGACCTGGAGCTGCCTGAGTCCGAGTCCGGTCCAGACGAGAACCAGCAGAAGAAAGAGAACACACCCGAGAGAAGACCCGAGAAGAAACAGAGTCCAGAGCTGAGTGAGAAGGAGCTGCTCCGCCTGCTGAGCGTCATGGAGGGAGAAGTCCAGGTAAGTCTGGGTGATACGGCAAAAAATTATCATCAAGATTATGTTTTGTGGAGAAGCATCAAGTCAAGTCTCGAGTCACTGACCTTCAAGTCCAAGTCGAGTCCATTTCAGGTCTGAGTCCATTTTATCAAGTAAAGTCCCATCAAAATAGTGACTCAAGTCTAAGTCATGACTTAGACTCCTCATCTATAATATCTTTACACAAAGGTTTGTCCTTCTTCTTCTTCTACAACTTAAAAATGTGATGTTTTTATGTCGATTAAACTTGTGTGTGAGTCTGTCTGTTATTCTCTCTCTCTATTTCTTCTCTCTCTCTCTGGTACAAGCATCTCTGCAAAATTCTACATTGTCCTTAATAAACATTAGCTTACCTCCCTCTCTTTTCTCTTCCTCTCTTTCTCTCTCTCTCGTCCTCTCTTTCTCTCTCCTCTCCCTCGCTTCCTCTTTCTCTCTCTCTCTTCTCTCTCTCTCTTCTTTCTCTGCTTTCCTCTCTCTTTCTTTCTCTCTCTCTCTATCTTTCTCTCTCTCTTCTCCCTCCCTCTCTCTTTCTCTCTCTTCTCCCTCCTCTCTCTCTTCCTCTCTTTCTCTCCCTCCCTCTCTCCTTTCCTCTCTCCTTTCCTCTCTCTCTTTCTCTCTCCTCTCCCTCGCTTCCTCTCTCTCTTCTTTCTCTCCTTTCCTCTCTCTCTCTCTCTCTCTCTTTCTCTCTCTCTCTCTATCTTTCTCTCTCTCTTCTCCCTCCCTCTCTCTCTCTTTTTCTTTCTCCTCTCCCTCGCTTCCTCTTTCTCTCTCTCTCCCTCTCTTTCTCTCTTCTTCTCTCTCTCTCTTCTTTCTCTCCTTTCCTCTCTCTCTCTCTTACTCTCTCTCTCTTTCTTTCTCTCTCTCTATCTTTCTCTCTCTCTTCTCCCTCCCTCTCTCTTTCTCTCTCCTCTCCCCCGCTTCCTCTTTCTCTCTCTCTTCTCTCTCCCTCTCTTTCTCTCTTCTTCTCTCTCTCTCTTTTCTCTCTCTCTCTCTCTTACTCTCTCTCCTTTCTCTCTTTTCTCTCTCTCTCTTCTTTCTCTCCTTTCCTCTCTCTCTTCTCTCTCCCTCTCTTTCTCTCTTCTTCTCTCTCTCTCTCTCTCTCTTTCTCTCTCTTCCTCTCGTCGACTCCCAGGTCGGGCCAAGTCAACGTCTCCTGATCTCTCTGGTTGGAGTTTGCATGTTCTCCCTGTGTCACTGTGGGTTTAGATTGATTGGGCATCGCCGTAAATTTACCCTAATCGAACAAGAGAGTGAATGATTGTCTCTAATCCCTCTACACTGTCCAAGGTGTTCTCCGCCTAAGGCCCAAAGTCACTGGGACAAACTCCAGTCACTCAGGAACAACAGGAACAAGCGTCAGAAAACATGAAGCAAACGTTAAACTGTTTCTGTGTTTCAGGCTCGTGACGACGTGATCGCTCTGCTTCACTCTCGACGCTCCGGTCCTGACGCTCTGGAGGCTCACTACGGCTCTGCTGCCCCCTACAGACCGCTCCAGGCACTGCAACGAGACGCAGCCGTGACCCACGACCAGCGGAGAGACGACGTGTATGAGACGCCCATGGCCGAGGTAAAACACAGAGGTCAGAGGTGTAGTCTTAATCCGGCTGCACTGTTTAAGATCTTTAGTGATGTTTAGACTTTAGTCCCAAACAGAAGGAGAGACAACACATCTCTGACTCTGGCCACGCCTCCTGAACTCGTATGCTGTGTTCAGACCGAACAGCGTCAAAGCGTCTAATTTCGCACGTTGAAGCGAATTTTCAAAGCTGACACCCCAATAGGCATTCTAAACACTTCAAATAGGCGTCAGAGGACAGGGGCACTTTTTACTACCTGATGCGTTTCTTTGCGTTCTCGCTTGTGTGTTTGCTTTGCTCCAGTGTCACGTCCTACAGCAGGTTTAAACATGTTGGTTGTTTTGACGTGTCTCCAGACAAAGTCTTTGAAAAAAGCCCCAAACACATAACCTTTGGTTAAAAAAGTTCATAAAAGACTTGAGTAAACAGTGGTCCTTTCCTCTTGATGTGAGAGGAGAACAGCAGCAGGTCACATGTCACAGGAGTGACAGAGGCTCTGATTAGTGGATGCCGCGTTTGACGCTTGAAAGTTCAGCAGGGCCAAACTCAGGCGTCGACGCCTGATGAGGCCAAAGTGTCCGCCGCAGGTTTGAGCATCTCCCTAGACGCAGCGTTGGCAGACACACAAACATGAGAATTTTGACTCGCTAGACACCAATTCACTGGACGCCTCAAGACGCAGGTCTACACTGACTTAACATGTAAACTGGACACTTCGATGCTGTCCGGTCTGAACGCAGCAGTAGAGGGAAGCATCGGGACAAAACTCCTGCAGTGTGCAAAAGGCTTTACAGGAAGAATTTAATTCTTGTTTTGCACTTTTGGGTCAGATAAATGATCAAAGATAAACATACTTTTTTTAAGAGCTGTTTTCTCCTGCAGCTGGATCGGGTGGAGCAGAGGCAGAGGGACACCTACAGGCGGATGTTCTGACTCTTCTTCTCTCCTGTAGTTAGATCGGGTGGAGCAGAGGCAGAGGGACACCTACAGGCGGATGTTCTGACTCTTCTCTCTCTGTCGTAGCTGGATCGGGTGGAGCAGAGGCAGAGGGACACCTACAGGCGGATGTTCTGACTCTTCTCTCTCCTGCAGCTGGATCGGGTGGAGCAGAGGCAGAGGGACACCTACAGGCGGATGTTCTGACTCTTCTCTCTCTGTTGTAGTTGGATCGGGTGGAGCAGAGGCAGAGGGACACCTACAGGCGGATGTTCTGACTCTTCTCTCTCTGTTGTAGTTGGATCGGGTGGAGCAGAGGCAGAGGGACACCTACAGGCGGATGTTCTGACTCTTCTCTCTCTGTCGTAGCTGGATCGGGTGGAGCAGAGGCAGAGGGACACCTACAGGCAGATGTTCTGACTCTTCTTCTCTCTCTGTTGTAGTTGGATCGGGTGGAGCAGAGGCAGAGGGACACCTACAGGCAGATGTTCTGACTCTTCTCTCTGTTGTAGTTGGATCGGGTGGAGCAGAGGCAGAGGGACACCTACAGGCAGATGTTCTGACTCTTCTCTCTCCTGTAGTTAGATCGGGTGGAGCAGAGGCAGAGGGACACCTACAGGCGGATGTTCTGACTCTTCTCTCTCTCCTGCAGCTGGATCGGGTGGAGCAGAGGCAGAGGGACACCTACAGGCGGATGTTCTGACTCTTCTCTCTCTGTTGTAGTTGGATCGGGTGGAGCAGAGGCAGAGGGACACCTACAGGCGGATGTTCTGACTCTTCTCTCTCTGTTGTAGCTGGATCGGGTGGAGCAGAGGCAGAGGGACACCTACAGGCGGATGTTCTGACTCTTCTCTCTCTGTTGTAGTTGGATCGGGTGGAGCAGAGGCAGAGGGACACCTACAGGCGGATGTTCTGACTCTTCTCTCTCTGTTGTAGCTGGATCGGGTGGAGCAGAGGCAGAGGGACACCTACAGGCGGATGTTCTGACTCTTCTCTCTCTGTTGTAGCTGGATCGGGTGGAGCAGAGGCAGAGGGACACCTACAGGCGGATGCTGGAGCAGTTGTTGTTGGTGGAGAAGCTTCACAGACGGACGGTGAACGAGCTCGACTCAGAGAAACTCAAACACAAAGAGTTCATGAGCAAAAGCGACGACTTCACCAACCTGCTGGAGCAAGACCGCCTCAGGTCAGAGGTCACACGCACCGCCTCAGGTCAGAGGTCAGACAATCAGTTGTATCTTTTCCCAACAAGGTTCCCCAATCAGAGTCGATGCCTAATTGGTTCTGCACTAATGTCCTCCGGTTTCAGACTGACAGAGGTCGTTACATTCGGTGGTGTGGTTGCCATAGTGACACAGCTGTTTACTCCAAATGCGATGGACATCAGACGAGGAATGTGAGCTTCATATTGATCCTTATTTTGTGCAAATCCGCCCAATATTCATGGAGAAAATGTCCAAAATAGATAAATTCATCCAGGAGTGATTCATAGCAGCACATTGACATTAACCAAAAAGGAGAGATGCTTGTCCCTGGTTATAGGAGGGATGCTAATTGTGTTTTCTTTAACTGCCTCATTTTTTTTTATTATAGTAAAATTACATCACACAATAGGATCACCACCTCTAAAACTCACCAAAATACAGGCAACAAAGCCACATTTGAGCTTGCCTGACCAGCCTGTCCCTACACGCTTTGACAGACACTGCACAAAGACGTAAGGGTCAGAGCGCTGAGGTTCAATTTCGAGGACAGGCTTTCCGAGCGTGGAGTCAACCAATCACAGAAAACCCAGAAATTCCCCCGAAGCAGCGACGCACTAAACCGGTTGTAATAGTAAATATGTAGCCCAAGGATTATTTTTGTTTGATTGATACGTCCCTAATAGGTGGGTTTCACATTCTAAAATTCTTGGCAGTTATAAACCAGGTGGAGGCAAGAGGCAGATTTTCCATTAATAACATTGGACTTTGTCGTGAAATAATTCAAAAAATATTTAGCTAATTTAAAAAGCGATTATTTCTATAATGACTAGACCCACTACTCATTTGAATTACAAAAATAAACTGCATTTAAACAATATTTATTTTAGCTGCCCTCCACCTCATTGAAATTACATTGGCCTGTAGAAGGTTGTGATGTCATCTGAAACACACCTATTGTTCAAAACCCAAGCTAGAGCCGAAAACAATAATCTATCAGCTACATCCGCCATCTTGAATATTTTGAAACGGTTAGAAAAAAGTTTTGAAATTGGGGAGAGGAGGGGAAGTGGGGGGGGGGGGGTAGAATGTACGAGGGACTGACTGGTCAGGCAACATTTGAGCTGCAACTAAACACAGAAGGTAAAACCTTGTTAAATTGAAATATATATGTATTTAAAGACTTATGGGTGTGTGGCATTTCGAGGGTTCTGTCACCTCTTTTTAACAGTTATACAGTGTCCAACAACGCCACTCCTTTTAACAGGAGAAAACAGCTCAAGGCACACAGGTCTGTCATATGAGAAAGAAAAGGAGGAATGGTCCAATGTAGAAAAATATAGCAACATTTATTTAGTTACAATAAGTTAGAATAAACAGTTGGTTCCATCGAGTTCAGCTAGTACAGTTTTGTTAAAAGAGTCAGTTAATTTCATGTTGCTCCAAACAGGTGTGATCTAGACAATAAGGCAGAATGACAAAATGCAAAGGCAAGGCCACAGAGTCCCAGCGCCAGCACTGGCTCCACCACAGCTCTCATCTAGGAAGTTAAACTATATTCACAAAACATATTGTCTAAAGCTTGCAGTAGTTGTCTTGCATTTGAACCCATCATGGCTAGGTGCAGGAGACAACTCAGCAGGGCTTATAGTGCGTTCCAGTGGTACTCGGAGCTCGGATCATCTGAGTTCCAACTTGTAAATTCCCACTGGAACAGCCCTCAAACTCGGAGTTCTCACTCGGATCCTCGGAGAGAATTTCATCGTCCGAGGTAGAAAATGGAACATGGCAGCGCCTGCGTTTTGAGAAAGAAAAACCTCCGACAGCTTCACTACTGATCGTACCTGTGTTATTTTGTCTTTAGTTTGTCTCTACAGTTCACTCGCCTCTGTGTCTTTGCTCCTGCGCTGCTCATGCTCGTCTGCCGTTATAAACCTGCTGTTTGTGCTGCAACGCTAATGTTGCTAACGGCTACACGGAGCTAATGTAAACAAAAGCTGAAATTCACTCTTGTGATGTTTTACAAACTGTAAATGTAACAGCAATGTCCGAGTTGATAAACTGACATAAAAACATTTTTTTTGGCTGTTCTGGGCAGTTTCCAAGCCATTTATTACTCGATTGGCTCATTACTGTTAAAGTAATCTAACTTAACCACTGGAACACACAACACTCGGAGAAAGCATCACTAGAGGTCCGAGTTACGACCTCCGACGACGACTGGAACGCACCATTACTGCAGGTGCAGACATGGTCAGAGACTCCACCAACTCTGACTTGCCCCAGCCCAGAGCTGCTGCCACACTGATGGGCTAAATTAAATTAAACACTAGTTACAATTAAAATACAAATGAGCTCCATGCTATATCAAAAACAGACACTGTACCTGGGAAAATGCAGGACACAGCCACACAGGGCCAAGGGTGTGTAAGGCCAGAGGCAGAGGAAACTGCCTCCTTTTATAGCCAGTGACCCCTGGTGGCGTGGACCTCTAACTACATCAAACCTCACTTTATCACAGGTGTAAGGGTCTGTGTGTAAAATTTAAATAAAATAAAAAATAATAATTTGGGCTGGAACACCTAACCACTACAATTTATATCTATCAGGGGCACGATTTGAAATCTCGTCTCGGGCACCAAAAGGGCTAGAGCCAGCACTGGAGCAGCAGAAACAGACTGGACTTATCTGCTGTTGTTGTGTTTGTGTTTGTACAGACTGAAGCGAGTGTTGGTCTCACCTGCTGTTGTTGTGTTTGTGTTTGTACAGACTGAAGCGAGTGTTGCAGCAGGAGAAACAGACTGGACTCATGCTGTTGTTGTGTTTGTGTTTCTTCAGGCTGAAGCGAGTGTTGCAGCAGGAGAAGCAGTACCAGACGCGTAAAGAGAAGGAACACGGCCGACACCTGGACAAACTTCAGTCGGAGGTGATGCAGCTGCGGTCGTTTCTGCTGCTGCTCCTGGACGAACGTCAGAAGAGTCTGGAACAATCTCAGCAGCAGCAGCAGAAGATTCAAGATCTGAACCTAAAACTGCAGGAGCGAGACCAGCGCATCGCCGCCAGCCACGAGAAAACCGACGACGACGCGCGAGTCATTCTCAAACTGGAGGCGGAGCTGGAGAGGAAGTCGGAGAAACTCTTGAAGGAGCAGGAAGAGTCCAGCGATAAACTGTTGGCGCAGGAGTCTCTGATGCGTCAGCTCAGGCTCAAAGCGGTCGCGCTCTCAAACAGAATCGAAGAGCTGGAGGAGAAGAACAAAGCGCTGCAGAAGTCTGAGAGCGAAATGAAAGAGCTCACGGAGAAAAGCGGGAAAAGCGAGAGTCAGAACGTGGCTTCGGAGCTGGAAAGTTTGAGGAAGCAGGTTCTGGAAATGGAAGGAAAAGACGAGGAGCTGTTGAAGATGGAGTCGCAGTGTAAAGAGTTTAAAGCGAAGCTGCAGGAGGCGCAGAACCAGAGCGGCGTTCTGAAGTCCGAGTTCGACAAAGTGCAGAAGCGCGTGGGGGAAATGGAGAAGCTGGAGAAGGTCTTCGACAAGAGCAAAACGGAAAGCTCGCGGCTGTGTTCGGATCTGGAGCGGGAGAGGCAGAACGTGAGGGAGCTGTCGGCGGAACTGGAGGCCGTCAAAGCCAAAGTGAAGGAGCTGCAGCGCGCGGAGGCGAAGTTCGACGACACGCAGAGGCTTCTGAAAGACGACGTGGCCAAGCTGAAGTCGCTGACGGTGATAATGGCGGACGAACGCAAGAGTTTGGGCGAAAGGTTGAAGCGGGAGTCGGAGAAGTGCGAAGAGATCGGGAGGAGGTTTGCGGAAGAGCAGGCGAAAGTGACGGAGGTTACGGAAAAGCTGATCGAAGAAAGTAAAAAGTGTCTGAAACTCAAAGCAGAATCGGAGGAAAGAGTTACGGAAATGCAAGGGAAGCTAACGACCGAGCAGGAGAAAAGCAAACAGCTGAACGCGAATCTGATCAGCGTTAATGCGAAGATAGATTGTTTGGAATTCAGAGAAAGAGATTTGAGAGAAAAGCTGGAGATAAGTGAGAGAAACGGTGAAGAAAACAGTCAAATTTCTAAAGAGTTAAGCTTGGAAAATGATAAACTCCGAAGCAGATTGAAGCGTTTGGAAATCGTGGAGGAAAAAACGGGAGATGAGTTTGAAATTCTGGAGAAACGGCTCCGATCCGAGCAGGAGAAATCGAAGAATCTGGCCAGAACGGTGGAGGATCTGAGGGCGGAGGTGGTGAGGAGCAAAGCGGTGGAGAAGGGGGAGGCGGAGTCAGAGCTGAGGGCGAAGTTCAAGGCGGAGGAGCGAAGGAAGGAGGAGCTGCAGGCGGAGAACGACACGCTGAAGGAGAAAGTCCACGAGCTGATGAACGCCGAGGATAAACTGAGGCTGCTGCAGGCGGAGAGAGAAGAGCTGACGAGGAGGCTGAGAGAGGAGGAGGAGAGGAGCAGGAGGGAGAGAGAAGAGAGAGAGGAGGTGAAGAAGGAGCTGGAGAGTCTGAGGAGGTAATAGAGAGAGAGGAGAGGGAGGGAAGAGCTGACGAGGAGGCTGAGGGAGGAGGAGGAGAGAGAGAAGAGGGGGAGAGAGGAGTGTGAGGAGGTGAAGAGTCTGAGAAGGTAAGAGAGAGAGAGAGAGGAGAGAAGAATAAGAGAGAGAAGAGAGAGAGGAGGTCCGGAGAGAGCTGGAGAGTCTGAGGAGGTAAGAGAGAGAGAGAGGAGAGGGAGAGAGAGAGGAGAGGGAAGAGCTGACGAGGAGGCTGAGAGAGGAGAAAGAGAGAGCGAAGAGGGTAAGAGAGGAGAGAGGAGTTCGAGGAGGTGAAGAAGGAGCTGGAGAGTCTGAGAAGGTAAGAGAGAGAGAAAGAAGAGAAAGGGAGAGAGAGAGAGAGGAGGGAGAGAAAGAGAGAGAGAAGAGGGGGAGAAAGGAGTGCGAGTGTTAGTTTGTAATTGTGACAAAGTTTTGAGGCAGATCAGAGCCAGCCTAGCCACAGCAACGTGAAAAGGGTTTATAAAGCTGAAAAATGACTAGACTCTGTGAACATGATGTCGTTTTACTTTTCCATAAAATCTCTAAAACGTCATTTGACCCATTCTCAGTCTGGTGATCTGTGTTAGAGACTCGACCCATTCACAACAACAAAAAAAGACTTTTAAAGGAGACCTATCATGTAAAATCCACTTTTTAGCCTCGTTACATCAGTGTCTCTCAGCATTAGTTTGTCCAAAGTTGTATTTGGATTGATTTTTGCACTTTTGAGTAATCTTGTGTTGTTCTGCAGCTCAGAAAATCCCAGTAGGTCTCCTTTAAAGGCCAACGCACACCGGGACGCTCTGCCGCGCGGCAAATTGGGCTTCTTCGTTAATTTCTATGAATGTGCACCACACCGGGCTCGCGGCGCTCCAGGAAAAGGCCCTGCCGGCACCCGTAGTTTCTTCTTCTACGATTTAAATAAAGTACAGTAGTTCACGGTTTTCTAGGGCTGTAGTCAACCAAAGAAATTCTTGGTCGACTAAAGACATGTCCCATCGACCGATTAGTCGACTAAAAAGGGGGCGTGGCTAAAGCGCCGAAGCTAAAAAAAATATAGTTTGATCTAACAATTTATCTGACACAAATTGGCAAAAAGGCAAAAGTGCAATGAAGTTCATGCAAAAACAACAATTTACACAGAAAATAAATATGACACAGTGTGTTTATATCAAAAAAGGCAGCCCAGAGAGAGAGAGAGAGAGAGAGAAGAGAGAGAGAGAGAGAAGTGTGCGGTGGAGGAAGCGCTTTTAGTGGAGAGACACTCTTACATTAAACACATGAGACACCCCCAAGAAGCTTTTTCTGTCATTAAAACGCCACAGTTCAGTGAGTGGGCGGGCGGGCTCGCTTCAGGCTCGGCCTCAGACACACAGAGACTGACTCGAGTTCCGGTCGAGTTCGGACACGACGTGCGCGGGCTGGGGGTGGTCGACTAATAAAAATTTTGGTCGACTAAAGCCCCATCGACCGATTAATCGACTAAACGACTAAAGACCTACAGCACTACGGTTTTCACTTGTCGGCGCTATTTGGTTAACAATGATGAACGAGGAATGCCTTTTATTATTTAAAAGGAACCCCGAGAATTTTAAATATTGTTTCGAGTTTTCCTTATATCATCAAAGATATAAATACACACAAAATAATCTGAAAAATCTACCGTTTTATTAAACTTTTAAGAAATATATTTTCACGGAAGACGCCATCTTTGTTTACAACACAGTGCATTATGGGTAGTATGACGTCGAATCGTGTAACTACGAGGAAAGTTATGGAAGCTTACGACAATCTCCTTGTTTCCTCACGAGACCAAATCACCAAAAACCACACAATGTACCATTTTACAAACACTACTGACGCTCCTGTTAACCAGATCAACGGTGCGTCTCACGACTGACGCTCACTGCGCCAGTGCGCCACACGATTCTACGTCATCACTTCAAGATGGCGGCGCCCGTAATATCAGGAAGTTGTTTTAAACATGACAATTTTATGTCAAACGGCGAATATTTGTTTACTTTAGCTCTATTTTTAGTAAGTATACCTACGCAAAGTATTTGGATCTATTTATGTAAATATTCGGGGTCCTTTTAAGACAAAATGATCATATTACTTACCCATCACGACCGCGGATTGTTGAAAAATAACGCCGAGCGTCGCAGCATTTGTTGTGTGAGTGTTGACGCTTGGGTCTGGCGCATGGAGAGTGACGTGCCGCGGTGCGCTTTATTGTGGGTTGGCCTTAAGTCATCCGCTTTAGTTGCCAAACATTTCTGAATAATTAATATTATTGGACTGGAGAATGTGGTGACGTCACATGAACAGAAACTATTGAAGCAAAGTCTCACGTCTAAGTCAGAATCACCACATCAGCGAGTCTAAAGTGTTTCCCTGTGTCTCAGGTTCAGCCGTGTGTCCAGGCCCGGCGTAAACGGCAGACGGATGTGGACGTTCCGGTGACTTCCACAGCTTCTCAAACCGACTGTTCTGACGACGAGACGACGGCTGGATTCATCAGGAAGTCTGTGCAAGAAGAGAACACCTTCATGACCCATTTACGACAGCGACGGAGCAAACCGGTGCTGGAGCGATTCCCGCCGGCGTTTCAGGAGTCATCCACGGGAAACGCCTGGAATCCCTGCGTCCGAAACAGAACTCAGACCGCGCCGTTACACATCCGCTTCACGCCCAACAACGAGAGCAGCCGCGCCACTCTGGAGATCACCAGCCCCAGCGCCCGGGACTTCTTCTCCACCGCCACTGTCATTCCCACGTTAGGAAACCCCAGAATCACCATCGTCCCAAAGCCCGCGGCGCCGGGAAGCAGAGTGCGGAGCGAGTTTGAGCGAGCGCAGTCTCCGGTCACCATCACCGCCGTTTCAAAAGCGCGAAAACCCGAGAGAGACGCGCAGACTTTCACTCTCCGGTGTCGATCGTCACCGTCAGCACGACTCCGGTCAACGAGCTCATCGCGGAGAAGTGCAAGACCGTCGTCAAGATGCGCTCGGAAAATCCCCAAACGAGCTTCGGCGCGAACGGGAGCGTGATCACGACGACGGAGGACAACAAGATTCACATCCACCTGGGGGCGCCGCAGTCTGCACGAGCGACGCAGAGTTTAGAGAAGAAGAGTCCGGAGAGGAAGAGCAGCAGCATCATGATCACGCCGACCAATGGGAACGCCAGGATTCCACGCAGCACGGTGAGGTTTTATAGTTGTGACATCGATTCAAACGAGGCTGAAATAAGTTTAGAGATTGATCAGAACTAATACGAAAGGTGGACAAGCCTGCACACTTTCTCCAAATCGGTAAATTGAATTAAACAGACACAGTTTCGATCCATGTAGGATTGAATCTTATTAAATTTGCAGATTTGGAGAAAGTGTGCGGGCTTGTCCTTTCTTATATTTCCTGCAACAGCCGAGCACCTTTGAGTGATATGCGTGTATTTATGCTTTTTGTGATTAATCAAAACAAACTCATTCATTTATTCAAACTGTCAAAATAATTGTTCATCTAAAGATCTAGATTTAGCCAGACCTCGTTTCTGCCGAGTGGAAAACGTTGTATTTTGGGGGCAGCTCACACTCAAAAAGAAAATATATTTTTCATCTGAAGTATAAACAGGACTCTGGACATTTTATTTTAAGTCATTGGCGCATTTACCACCAAGTTAGAAACCTTAAAAAATACTGTATATATATATATATAGACATTAATAAATGATTGTAACATTAAGTTTTGTACAGTTTGTTTTAAATCTATGCCTTGTTTTAGTTTGTAGCTAGGCTATAAATTGATACCTGTTTGTCAAAGCCCGATCCTGTCAGATCTCAGAAGTTAAGCATGTTAGGGCCTGGTTAGGACTTGGATGGGAGACCGCTGGAACACCAGGAGCCTCAGTGGAACGACAAAAAAGGTGGATTGTTGTTGTGTCCTTGGGCAAGACACTTAAACCACACTGCCTTAGTGTCTGTTACACTGGGTGAGTGGAGACTACATTGTAAAGAGCTTTGAGTGTCTGGAAAGGTAGAAAAACATTATATAAAAAGACCACTTAACATTGATTAAAATTATGTTTTTAACAAATGCAATGACATTCTGGTATTTTAGTCCAAATCTACTTTATCTATATAACATCTTTCACAAACAAAAGACTTTCCAAAGTGCAGCAAAACACACAAACATGATAAATGTTCAGTTTGACCTGTTGGTCCAAAACAACTCAACCATGAGTATGTGTGCTGCCGGCTTTAAGAACGTTCTATGGAAACAAACAGGAGGTTCGACGGTGTGTTTTTGTATCTTAGTTTCTTCTCTGTCAGACAATACTATCAGATACAGTTGTGTAGATTAAATACCTTCATGTTTGGATTTCTGCTCATCGCGTGAAGCTGCTGCCGAAGTCTCTGTCCAAACATGTACAAGTATTTAATCTACACTACAGTCTGATCCAGAAGAATAGACTAAACTGTTCTGCTGAAGACCAGATAATATCCTGAACAAACTGAGGCCTGCGTTTGGACTTACTAAACTAGTTCCAGCTGGACTTTGACTTTTACCAGACTCGTTTCTTTACTGTATTTATAAGTAAACTTGATGCTCTTCATGTAAAAGTTAATCTTGTCTCTGTTTTTCTCTGTGATGTCGGTCTCAGTCCGGTCCAGATCCTCACGTCTCGGTCTCCAGACCCGTGGCTCCAGGGTCCAAGTCCTTCCTGGGTCTTTCCTCCTTCACACGCCTCGAGTCCAGAGCCGAAAGTCTGAAGATACAACTGAGGAAGTCCAGCGCCAGTCCAAGCAGCGGAGGGAAACTGTGACCACCTGCTTTAGTCTGGGTTTAGTCCTGCATTAGTCTGGGTTTAGACCTGGTTTAGACCTGGTTTTGACCTGGTTTAGACCCACACAATACATTGTCCTGTTTTTTTCTCTTTTAAAGTGAAGCTAAACACAAAAACGACTTGCTTTGTCTGTTAAACTTTGTGTAAATGTGGTGTTTGAATAGAATTGTGACTGTTCTGATTAAATTCACAGGTTTGAGGTTAAAGTTGTTTCACAGCTGTGTGGCCAGTGTCATGATTTGTCCACTCACTACTGTGCTGATCACAAACACCTGCTGATCCCACCTGGTTACTGTCATAATCATGATTATTCCTCCAAATCCAAAGTGATTCTCCGGAAGCAGAGGTGTGCCGGGGCAACATGAGGTGAATCAAGTCTATAACTGACAGTTGATCTTGATGATTGAGTTTCCGGTTCCTTGAAAGTATAAATCCGCCTTCACAAAGCTCATTCCTTTGCTCTGCCAGCATGGTTTCTGCTCTGACACCCACACACACCCACACACAGGATTCAGCGCTCCGGGCATCTGCACTCTGGGCGTCTGCGCACGTCTGCGCTTGTCTGCACTTGTCTGTAAGGCGACAGTTACTTCGCCGGAAGCTGCACAATGACAAACAGCATGGAGCTTTGATTAAGGTGATTCCTGCGAAACACTTCATAAACTCGAGATCCTGGAGATAAAAAACACGCAGGGTTTTGTTGTTGTAAACAGCAACGTCACCAAGTCAAAGTTAGAGCTACGCTTATGACAAAATATGACAATTCTTCTCAGCAGCGCAACAGTAAAATCTGTAGAACGTCACTGTTTCTCAGAGATTCTGTTCTAAAATTAGGACTACAGATGGAAATTAGCATGTAGCAGCCATTGTTCTTTAACAAGGCAGTTCTAAGGATTTATATCAATAACACTGATCTTATTTTACTCATTTTAAAAGTGATTATTTCTGGAGTAAGCAGACCTATTAACCTTTTGTGCTGCAAAAAACAAACTGCAGTTAAACAATTTTGATTTGTTTATTTGGTTGGGCAGTTCATGTAAATACTCATGTAAACAGGTCAGATTCTAACAAAGATGCTCATTTCACTCTGTCCCTGGGCAGGTCACACAGAAAACATTCATTAAGTCATTTTCTACCGCTTAATCCCTTTAGAGGTCGTGGGTGACTGGAGTCTATCCTAGTAACTTTGGGCCTTAGGCGGTGAACACCCTGGACAGTGGCCAACTTGTCGCAGAATTAAACAGAAACATTCACTCACAGTGATGCACAATAAACCTAAACATGCAGGTGTCTGGAGCATAGACATATAATTAGTAGAGGCGCAGTCCGACTCTGATGCTATCGAACACTTAGCATCTGAGCTAGTCTGGAGCGTTCTCCTGTTTATTTTCCTATAGCCGTTAGTATTAGCCGTTAGCATTAGCCTGCAAAAACCGCAAGTTATGAAAGATCCAGAGAGTGTCAGCTGTACAAACCTACCGACCACATTTAGCAGAGGTCAAAGGTCAGAGCCTTACAAGTTACTGTTGAGTTTACAAACCTTTTAGTATTTTATTGTAGATAAAGTTTGTGTATAAAACTGCTAACGGCTAGTGAACTTATGCATCTTTTAAGACTCTAGTGACACAAACGTCTCTTTTACATGTTACTAGTGAGAAAAGCACAAATTACATAAATAACACCAAACAAAGTTACAGCTTCACTTCTCTGTGGAGGTGCGTCTGTCACATCAGTGATGGAGCATTTCCAGACTAAGAACATAATAGTTTGAGAAATATAATCTCACATCACTAAAGTTGTTTAAAAAAGCTTCATAAGACACAAATCAGTCTGTTTTACTCATGGTTTTGCTGAAATCACTTGTTTAAGATCGTTTTATCCATAAAAGTGACACTTCTGCCATTGAGTTCAGTTGATTTGTGTCGTCACCTCTACCGGAGGAATATGGCGTCGCGCTGTTCGAGTTGTAGCAACAGAGTGGCTGCTCATTTCGCGTCTAATTATATGTTTATGGTCTGGAGGTGAGAGGAAACTCACGGTGACATGGGGAGAACATGCAAACTCCACCCAGAGAGATGTTGATATGAGCCGACTTGGGAGTCGAACCCACGACCTCCTGATTGGGAAGCCAGAGCTGTAACCACTTTGGCACCGCGCACAGTTCAGAAAACATTATATTATATTAAAAAAAGACAAAACTAGATTGTGTTGTTTTGTCTTTTATATTATAATGTAAAAAATTAAAATAAAAAGACAAAACAACACAGTCTAGTTCAAAAGTGCTCACAGAGTTTTCCTTCAGCTACAGTTTGAGCAGCAGTTTGAATGTGACAGATATTCTCTTATTGACAGAGTCCAGCTGTTTGACAGAGAGCACCGTTTGTGTTTGTGTTTGTGTCCTCGAGTCGTGGCCCTAGTGCTCATCCCACTCACTGTTTTTGGTTTCATGAAGTCCTTCAGTGGAGGAAAACCAAGTCCATGTAGAAACTTTAACTTTGCTGATTTTATCTGATAAAAACAACACTGGCCTGTAGAGTCATGTTGCTTTGAGTTAATCTGATCTCATGAAAACCTACAGAGGTTACTACGACCGACTCAACAAGTCATTTTATTGTTTTATTACTTAATGTTGTTAATAATAATACATTTATGCTTTGTTGAATTCAGAATAAATGCATTATTCAAACCTTAATGTGCGTATGACAGGCTTTTATGATTTTCTAATTTTAACTTAATTTGATAGATTAATGCCTATTGTAAATAGAAACGACAGTTTTACAAAAATCAAGAACAGGTTTGTGAAGAAAAGTAAAAAAAACGGTTACATTAGAGGAGTTTTGGACCAATTTATTACGTGGTTGCTTAGTAACTAGCATGATATCATCATTTATGAACAGGAAGTACATTTTAATCCCCCCAAAATGACATAATTAGGATGAAATTTGTAAAATGTTAAATAATATCTTAAATATAATTATCCTAACTTTATTTTAGTGAAATGTGCAATTTAACTTGTCATAGTCACTTTAAGCAGGTGCAAAGGTTTTTGTATCTGGAGACAGAAGTGTGTCTCACTGTCCAAAGACAAAAACAGAAGAAAAGATGGTGGCAGAAAAGCAGATAAACAGCAAAACTTTCACTTCTCTAGCATTTCTCACAGACACAGTTGAACCTATCACCTTTTGATTTTTAAAAAGACATTTTTCAAGCTGTTTGACAAAGACAATATTTGTAGTACAACAGTTAAAATGTCCTAAATCACCAACTGTCGTTAGCAAACAAGTGAGTGAAGCTCTGCCCTGTTGTCATGACAACAGAAAAACTACTAACCATTTTACCACATAAAGTTAGTTTGTGTTCAACAAAAACGCCAGAAATAAAATTGTTCCACAAACTGCAAAAAAGTGAATTTTTTTCTGTTGTGTTGCCCGTAGTTTTGTAATGATTTCAGTCTAAATGTTTAGGAGCATTTTTCCAATAAAAGTGTGTCTGTGCGTAGCCTCTGTACCTCTGCAGGGAGATGTATCAGTATTCAGAGGAGCAGCGACTCTACTCCGAGTCCTCATCCTGTCTCTAATGAAGCGTCCAGCCGGTCTCTGCAGGGAGATGTATCAGTATTCAGAGGAGCAGCGACTCTACTCCGAGTCCTCATCCTGTCTCTAATGAAGCGTCCAGCCGGTCTGCAGAAGGAAACTCACGTCGATGACTTTTATCTGTGATCGTGTCCTTTCGATCATTACAGACGTGGAGTTAAACATCTTCAGTTTAGCTCCAAACACCATTGGCCTGTTGAACATCACAGGAAAACAAACTATTGGGGGTTTTATATAAGTTCTTTTGTTTGTCTTTAGAATTGACTCAAGTTCATGAGAAGAACATTTGAAAATCTTTGTATTTGTAAGTTTAGAGCAGTGTTTCCCAACGTTTTCGAAGTCATGACGCACTGTTGTGATTAGGATTTTTCCGCGGCACACCACCTATTAAAATATGGCCAAATCAAGCTATTTTGGAACACAAAATTATTTATTTTTGTCTATGACAACGTAACTATGTAACTTTTTTGGTGGAGGTGTTACTTACTTTTTGTGTGGCTGTGCTTGGAATGTTCCATTAAACATACTGACCGCGATCTTGTCGCCAGAAGACACGCCAGAAGAAACATACTGACCGCGATCTTGTCGCCAGAAGACACGCCAGAAGAAACATACTGACCGCGATCTTGCCCGTCTTTTTTATATTAAGTCAACAGGCTTTATGTAAAAGAAAAGACACATTTTTAGACAAAGTTGTTAAAGTTTGTTGTTTGAATAGACTTTTACCAAATAGATTTTTATTAATAGAGTTTTTTTCCAAACTGAAGCTGCTGCTACAGTAACTTTTGCCTGTGATCTTATTGCAATGCTACGGAAGTCCAGAACTGCCAGTGTGGAGTAAACATTTTTTCCAGCTTTTCTCGTTATAACGACTTTATATTTACGTTCAAACGACGATATTCTCGTTATTACGACTTTTTATTTACGTTCAAACGACTTTTTTTTACGTTCAAACGAGAATATATTCTCGTTCGAACGACTTTTTATTTACATTAAACGTCAATATATTCTCGTTAAAACGACTTTTAATGAAAAATAGACAGCCCTTCCCACGATGCTCCGTTTATTAATCATCACACAGATTAAACAGGATTCTTCCAGTGTTACTGCTACATATAAGATCTCATGGCTCCTCTTTATAAATACGTACGGTGGTGCGCATCGCTTTGATATAAAATACGCCGTGACTTTCGTCTTTCCTCATTTCTCCGCTGCCCTTTCTCATCTCTCTCTCTCCCCCGTCTCTTCACAAACGCCTAAATTCTCGATCGTCTCTGATTGGCCAGCGCCTCGTCTTTTTAACTTATTTACATCCTGGTCCGGAGCAGGTTGTGAGTTTGCCGCATGTTGCCATAGAGATCTGCCCCGATAGGAAGTGATCCAGTTTCGTAGGACCAGACCAGGTTTAACCCAGGACCTCGCTAAACCCCAAATCTAGCTTCGTAGTATGGCTCTGAGCCATCCAGCTTGTGGCGCGCATAGAAGAGCAGTCTTGTTTATCATAAAAAAAAGTCGTTCGAACGAGAATATATTTTCGTTTTAACGTAAATAAAAAGTCGTTATAACGACATTATATTCTCGTTTGAACGTAAAAAAAAGTCGTTTGAACGTAAATAAAAAGTCGTAATAACGAGAATATTGTCGTTTGAACGTAAATATAAAGTCGTTATAACGAGAAAAGCTGGAAAAAAGTTTACTCCACACTGGCAGCTCTGGACTTCCGTACAATGCTCATGTGTCACAGACGTGTCACATAGGCCAATGGTTCACTAATTGAAATTGTACCCACACATCTGGTGAGCACCACACCTGCTGCACTCACAGCGGAGCTCTTGGAGAGAGCGCACTAGTGGCCAACAGAGGAATAACTAAGACTGCCCGCTTAGACTGAGTAAGACTGACGGGCAAGATCGCGGCCACTATCTGTCTATACAGGGGTCAATAGAAAACTGGCGGCGAGCTACTGCTGTTAGCGATGACCAAAAACTGAAGTTAACTTTGGCATAGTGAAGAGGCCTAT
>JBBPFD010000722.1:220060-328832 GCA_038363315.1 Mugilogobius chulae | reverse complement strand
CTCATACAGGTCTGCAGCCAGATGCCTCTAAACATTCCCTTGAAGCTGTCTCAGTTTTTGGCACCATGCGGTCCCCGTCACCCAACGCGTCTCAAATATTTTGCTGGTTGCGGCCATAAAGTCTCGGCTCCGGGCCTCTCCTCGTCCCGTCTGGGTCTTCAGTCGCATGCCCTGGCCTGGGTAAACAAGGGCTCTCAGATGTTGCACCATACAATCACAGATAATTCAATTCAATTTATTTTCAATTCAATTTATTTGTATAGCCCAAAATCACAACAGCAGTTATCTCAGCGGACTTTACAAGATGTTGATTTAGCAAACAAGATTTGTCAGAAAATCAAACAGTGAAACATTTGGTCAATGTCAACAGAAACAATGTAAAATTAGAAACAATCATTATTAGGAAATGCAGGCAGATTGTTACAACAACAAAGTGGCAAATAAAATTTGTCCCAGAGCATCCCCTGTCCTTAGACCCTCCTTCTCGGCAAGGAAAAACTCAAAAAAACCCATTGGGGGAAAAAGAGAAACCTCGAGGAGAACCACAGTGAAAGAGGGATCCACTCCCATGGACGGACAGGCTGTAGATGTGACCAGGACTGACGTATGTCCAGATGTAATTAGAAGTTTAAGTCTGTGGAGCCAGATAGACGCTTTTTCTAGCAAGACGAAGACAGCCAGTCAAAGAGAGGCTGGAGTGGAACAATGAGCGAGGTCCAGGATCTCAAGATTAGGTGGAATCCGAAGTCAAGATTCGGTGGGATCCGAGTCCAGGCATCGACACTGGAGCAGGAGCATCTGGAACAGATACACTCCCCAGAGGGAGTGGACAAGGACAACATGTAATAGCAAAGAACAGATTATGGATAAACTAAGTAATGAGATGTTCTTTACAGGGAATAGGAGAAATAACGAAACAGGCAAGGGAAGGAAGTTTATATGTTTATATAGAGCACAATTTGTACACAGAGAAGAGTGTGAAAAATTACAAAGCAGGAGGACAAACTCACACAAAATACAATACAAGAACAATAGTGCAGAAAGTGCATACAGTCAAATGCACGTATAAACAAAGATTGCACAAATAATCAAAGATGACTATGAGTATGAGTTTTGTAGAAATTGTATGAATGTTGGATTGTATTATATATTTTATATGTGTAAATGTTATTTACTGTATGTAGGATCAGTGTTTGTGCGCTGTTCCTTTCCCTGCCAGGGACTGCAGATGTAAACTAGCCTAAGGCTACTCTGGTACAATGCATCAAATGGAAACATTTATGTTCTAATTGTACATGGTCCCCTTATAAAATAAATAAATTAAATAAATAATAAGTAAGGACACTCATGGACACTCAGGCCCGCCCACGCAGGCTCTAAGTGCAGTAGTATTTTATTATGCACAATTGGTGTGCTTACACCACTCAATCAGCGAAATATACAGTTTCTTAACTGGATCGTTCATAAGGCGGGATCTCCAATTTCTTTGGATCGGCTAAAGCTCCGGCTCTTCGTCTCATCCAGTCCTTCTCTGACCTCACCCAGCTTTTTTCGCGAGACTTGTCTTTCTTACTCTGGTCCCAATGAGCAGGGACCAATCAGCGCAAGTGAGGTTGATCAGTGGGAGTCACTAGTCCATATTTAGGAATGGGTCTATTAGACTTAGGACACACCAAACCAAATAAAAAACTCGACAACATGCAAGATCAAGGTAATCATTTAAAAGCAGACTCTAACTTTATATAACCACTTATACTACACCTCTGGCAGGTCAGATTCAACTGGGATTAAGAAAATGAAGTAAAAAGAAGTAACAAATATTATACCCTGTTAATGCATCTTATTGGGAGTTACTATTGATTTCCTTTTACTGCATCTGAAGTGTTGTTCACTAATTTCTTTGATCTTCAGAATTTCATGAATTTTTATTTCTGTAGGCTTCATGTTTAGTAGTGATTTGTTGTTTTGTAGTGGTTTTCTTGTTTATGAAATATAAATGGTAAAAATGTAGTCTCTTTGTGGTTTTACATTTAGAGACAAAATGGCTTCCAGGCTGGAGGAGGACCTGACCTGTTCCATCTGCCACGATCTCTTCAAAGATCCAGTGCTTCTGTCCTGCAGCCACAGCTTCTGTAAAGTCTGTCTGGAGAACTGGTGGAAGAACAAACCCATAAAGACCTGTCCAGTTTGTAAGAGAAGGTCCTCAAAGGACTATCCTCCTCTGAACCTGGTCCTGAAGAACCTGGTGGAGACGTTTATAGAGCAGAAGACCAGGCCGCTGCAGAGCCTCTGTGCAGCCTTCATTCAGAGAAACTCCGGCTCTTCTGTCTGGACCATCAGCAGCCGGTCTGTGTGGTCTGTAGAGACTCCAGGACTCACAAAGATCACAGGTTTAGTCCCATCGAGAGGCGGCTTCAGACCTGAGAGAGCAGCTGCAGACGTCCATCAAACCTCTGCAGGACAAACTAAAGGTACAGGCTCTACATTCACCTCTAATATCTGCAAGTACAGCAATGTCCTGTTTGTGCTCCACAGACGGAGAGCTGCTTCTTTCTGATTCACTCTTGACTCTTTCTTGCAGGTTCTGACTGAGAGGAAAGAGCGTTTAAAGACTCAGCGGCTCATATCACAGCTCAGACCCAACAAACAGAGAAACAGATCCGAGACCAGTTTGAGAAACTGCATCAGTTTCTGTTGAGGAAGAACAGTCCAGGATGAAGGCTCTGAGAGAGGAGGAGCAGCAGAAGACTCAGAACATGAAGGACAAGATAGTCGCTGTGAGCAGAGAGATAGAGACTGTGTCCAAGACCATCGCAGAGGCAGAGGAGCAGCTGAGGGCCTCAGACTCCTCCTTCCTGCTACAGTACAAGACTATAGTGGAGAGAGTGCAGCGCTGCTCTCTGGTGGGGTGACGAGATGGATAAAGGAGCTTTGATAAACCAGGCCAAACATCTGGGCAACCTGGGCTTCAACATCTGGAAGAACATGAAGAGATGGTGCAGTTCTACCCTGTCATTCTGGATCCAAACATTGCAGGACTTGAACTCATCCTGTCTGAAGATCTGAGCTCAGTAAAGTTTGGAGAGAAACAGAAGCTTCCAGAGAATCCAGAGAGATCTAAAGTTCACATTGTATTTGGATCTGAAGTGTTTAGACCAGGGACTCACAGCTGGGACGTGGAGGTCGGGATAATAAAGACTGGATTGTAGGTGTGTGTGGACCTGTTCAGAGAGGAGAAAAGACTGAGACTGGAATTTGGCGCATTTGTCTCAATAATAATAAATACTTTGCCTTTCCTCACCCAGACACATTTAAACCTCTGTCGTGAAAAGTCTGCAGAGAGTCAGAGTGAAGCTGGACTTTGACAGAAGAACAGTGACCTTTAGTGACCCCGACACAAACACAGACTTGACACATTCACAGAGAATTTCACTGATGAGCTTGTTCCAGTTTTATACACAAAAGACAAAATTCCTCTGAAAATTTACCAAAGTACATCACAGTAAAAGTGTAGATCCTAAACTGAAGACTCATTCTTTTACAATAAACCATCACATCTGTGGCTCCAAATTTAATAAAGAGAGTTTTCCTTTTTTGAATTTGGAAAACAGAATAAGAAATATAAATAAATATTTACCAAACTTTTGTGTCAGAATGTAACTGTTTTAAAGTTTTATTATAATTTTACAATTATCAATCACAAATCACAGTCAAACTATCACCAGACACATAAAAGACGTGGGTTAATTTAAGCTGCACTGTGTAACTTTTAGCTGTGGGTTTTAACTGCTCGTCTCCATGGAGATGTTACTGCTTTTCTGGAAACATACACAATTAGGGCTGGGCGATATGGCCAAAAAATAAAATCTCGATTTTTTAGCTCTTCTTGGACGATTACGATTTTAATCGATTTTAATCGCAATAAGTACACTCAAACTTTGAAGTTAAATATGAAAGCAGATTTATTTAAATTACATTGTTGACAAAGCAACATAGTAATGTAAAGAACATAACTTAATAACAAATCTTTCTTTTAGTCATTCTCATTGCTGTAAACAATGCCAAGATTCTATAAGTGCAAAATAGCTGAGAATCTTTTTGAAACAGTCAACAATATTCTGTAAACCAGTATTGCACAAACAATGAACCTGCAATGTTGTGTAAAATAAAATAACATTTGCATAGGATTTGAACTTGCAGCTGCTTTAAGCCTATCAACAGAATCTGGTTTCAAACAGGGTCTAGTGCATGTTACAATGTTCCTCCAGAAACTAAAAACTCTTTCTGACGGGGCACTGGTAGCTGGAATTGAGAGATATTTTTTTGCAAGCTGACTAAGTCTGGGAAAGTGAGTTTCATGCTTTTTCCACCACTGGAGTGGATCAGAATCAGCATCAGTTTCAGGGGCAAGCAAATAGGTTGACAGTTCAGTTTTAATTTTTTCTTCTTCAGTGGTCTGATCTTCAACAACCCCCTTCTTAAAAAGCTGCAGAGGGACTTCCTTTTCTTAGTTGAAGGTTCGTTTTCCTGATCCTGTACCTCACAAGTTACCTTTTTGCTGGAGCAACATAAACACCAGAGTAATGCATTACAGAGTTCTGTAATTATTTTCTCTTTTTTTCCCTCAATCCTGTCTGGCTCTATGTAGGTTGTGCGAAATCTTGGATCAATCAGAGATGCTAAGTCAATGAGTTCTACTGTAGCTGGGTCACTATATTTTTGGTTAAGATACTCTAGCACACCATTTTTTATTTGTTTTGTCAGCTCAGTATCATCTTTTTCTGATTTTAGCAAATTGTTATTAAACAGGTAAAGTGTTGGTTTAACAAAAGAAATGCTTACATATGTTTCTCCTGACAATGCATCAGTAAAGTCATGTAAGGGCTTTATAGCTTTGTTTACAGACTCTAACACGTCAATGTCCTGCCACGTGGGCACTAAATGCCGTGTCTTCTTGTCTGCGCCAAGGATTTGTCCAATTGCCTTTTCCTGCTCCAAAATGCGTGCAATCATTTGCTGACGAGATCCCCATCTGGTTGGCGACTCTGAGATCAGTTGATGTGCAGGAAGGCCTAGTTCAGTTTGTAGGACCGCCATATCCCTCCGCTTCTTCCAACTGAAGGAGAAAGCGCTGACTACTTTTTTGCAGACAGCGCGTTCAATGCGAGGATCCTTGCAAGCATTCCCTGTAAACAAAAACAATTGAATGAAAACTACAATAAAAGAAAAGTGGACGTCTGTCTGTAGTGACATGTTGGGTTTGAGTGTAATGAATAAATTGGCATATGTGTAGAAGAAAATACATTTTAATAAATGATAAAGTAATGTGTGCTAAGTAGTATTAAACTTTAAAATAGCAACATATTTAAAATGTTATTAATGCACTTCTATTAATATTTATAATGATAATGTAATCTCTGCTAAGTAGTACTAAACTTTTAAAATAGCAACATATTTAAAATTTTGTTAATGTGCTTCTATTAATATTTATAATGATAATGTAATCTCTGCTAAGTAGTAGTAAACTTTTAAAATTTACGCTTAATTTTGGTTGTGCAAAACACTCAAACAAGGTCACAATAGAAATACATTGTTTTATCCATAATAACATTAAAAAGAGATCATATATGTGAGTGGATTTAATTTAAATATATGTATGATACTGTGAATTAAGTTTGCATCTCACTTACCTATTGCATTGTGGAGTCTATGCCCAAAGCAGTTGAGGTTTGTCCAGTTGCTCAGCTTCAGTGCTTTGATCATATTAGTGCCACTGTCAGTGGTCATGCACACCATATGCTCTTCTTTTAACTTCCATGATGACAGTGAATCTTTCAGTCCTTGTGCGATGATTTCACCGGTGTGATCTTCAGGGAAGTACGAGGTTTGTAAACTGCAGCTGTTCAGATTCCAACTCCCATCAATGAAGTGCACCGTTAAACTCATGTACGGTTGAAGAGATCTACTGGACCAAAGATCTGTAGTGGTTGAAAAATACAGCGTTTTTTTCCAACTTTTCAGAGAGTGACTGCCTTGTTTCAATGTAAAGTCTGGGTAAAGCAACGTCAGCGAAATATCTGCGGCTAGGTAACTGATATCTAGGATCCCACACTTTAAAGGGGCACTGTGTAAGATTGAGAGGAATTTTAATTATCACATATAGTCCACAAACATTTAAATCATATTTATTCTTTACAACATGAATACTTAAGAGAGCACTGTTTAACCAATCCACATCAACTGTGATACATTTATACGCATTTGAAATGTTTTATTACGGGCCGGAATATGGATCATTGACGCTAGATGTCATCATGCTTAATAGGCAAAATGCATGTGAATGGCTCCCTCTAGTGTTCAAAAGTGGAAATCACTTTGTTTCTTTGTTTTTCCTTACATAGTGCCCCTTTAAGCATGTGAATAAAAACCGGAGCTTTCTATTGTATAAATAGGCACCATGTCCATTCCCAAATAAAAAGCTACGGATTCTGTCATTTGTTTCCACCGGGTGCCTGTTTTGGTCGTAAGGCCGGGCATTTGAAAACGAAGTTGCAATTGTCTGTTGTTTTTTCACCGCTTGCCTGCTCGTGCCTATAGTATCGCACTCGCGCAGTTGTTTTGATTGTTCCCATTCTGCCTCATGCTTTTGGCGGAGGTGCTGAAAAAGGTTGGTCGTACTGCTGCTTTTCGTTTTCACTTCTGTTCGACAAATCTTGCATATCACCTTTGTTTGTTCCAAGTCCGTAATGTCAAAGCCAAACCACTTCCAAACGACTGACGAAACATGAGTCCCTTTTTTCGGCACCAACTCCTCCGCGGCTTGAGTTGCGGCCATGAATGGAGGCGGCTCGCACAGCTGGCACAATTTGAAGCGGAAATGCAAGACGCGCAGGCGGAAGTCGAGTAGATACGCAGAAGAAGAAACTTTTAAGAACGCAAACAATGAAATATTTAAGAACCCGATTTACGATTTAGCCATTTTTCAAATCGTCGATTTTTAAAGTTTCGAATTAATCGAATTAATTCGATTAATCGCCCAGCCCTATACACAATATGACATTAAACTCAACTACATCACCTTTATTCTAACAACTGTTTTTAAAATCATTTCACTTTAAAAGAAACGTGTTGTTCTCTGTGCGGCCTCTCCACAGATCTGACCTGTAACTCGGCCTGTTAGTGCCACCTGCTTGTTTCCATGATCTGTTTAAAGTCACACTGAAAGCAAAGCAGCAGCATCTCCATGACGACCAGCAAAGTCTAAATGTGTTTTTGAATATTTCAGGTTTTGTCATGTTTTGTGAGTTAAATAAGTTTTGATTTTCTGAGATTTTATCATGTTTAATCAAATAATAAACCTTATAATTATTAGTTTGGGATTCGCTCCACTTTATTCACTTACTACATCATTTAAGATCGACATGTTTTAAGTTTAACTGCAGCAATCTACTTTTTTAACTTATTCTACAAGATTAAAGTCGTAAGTTTAATCCATATTGTTCTCACATGTGGGACATTATTATAAAGATCAGAATGATATTGTCTGTTTTTATGCAAATGTCAAATGCAGTTTCACTCTCAGGACTCAAACTTTCAGTCAAAAAAGAACAGGAAAAACCGATCAAATCAAAGGAGTGATTACCTGCAACACAAACAATGTCATTTACATGTTGAAGTGCCCATGTGGCTTAGCTCAGGGAAAACAACTAGACCCATTAAAAACAACAATGACGACCAGTAGGAATGGAAAATCGTTTGAAGTTTGCAGCAATCGAATCGAAAAGCCAGAATGGATCAGTTTTGCTCCTGCAGCCGCTGACCTACACACACTATAGCTGCATAATACAAATAATAATACAATATGAGCCACAATTTTTAAAGAAACAAAGTGTGAACTTGTGCAAGACCTGACTGAATGTGCTTTATTAGGTTACGTTAAGAACTGATGGTGGATCTCTAAATACTGTTTACTGTTTAAATGTTCATAAAAAATTCTGACTCACCAGCAACACTGGCTTTGTTTTAAATGTAATTTATGATGGTTTAGTTTTTGTTTTAAAGGCTGATTCCACATTCTGCATATCCGCTGCACCACGACCTCCACAGCCTTTGAAATGAACGAGGTCTGTTCCACATCTCACATATGAGCTGCACAGGTCTGTGTCTCAGCTCTGCCGTTCCAACGCCTCCGACAAAATCAACGGTAAAATGTTCTGCGCCGAGTCCAGATCAAGCTCCACAGATCAGAGCATCAAACAGGAAACAGAGCGTGAAATACGTCCGGAATGTCAAAGTGAAAACACTTTGCACTGACTTTATTTTATCACAGTACTTGTATTTTATCTTTACAGTGGTCCCTTGCTCTATCGCGGTTCACTTTTCGCGGCTTGGCGGATTTTTTGTGTGTGCAATTTTGCTTCTTTTTTTTTTTACAGTGTGCGATCCTATAGACGTGGCTGTAAGCTGCTTTTCTCTCAAACACACTGTTTGGACCGTATCACATGGCAGCATTCACAGGCAACAGCACAGAAGCTCTTTTATAAAACTTTAGACAGTTTGGATCATGCAGGGGAAGCTGACCTGACGCTCGGACGTTTCTCCAGGTGAGGATTTGACTCTTTGAGCTCGTAGTTACCATGATAAGTTTGTTCACGCTGGAACGTCATTTGTTCAGAGATGTGTTTGAGGAGCGTGTTGTGACTTGGCTAGAGTCCGGATGTGTTTCTGTCGGCTCTGGAGCCCGTGTGATCCGTGGCTCTGCGGTCGGCTGTGGAGCGCAGCGGGACGGGCAACGTGCCAAAAGCAGAGCAGGCCAACGCGCACAGCACCGTCCCTCTTTAAGCGTCACAAAAACGACTCGCGCTGTTGTATCTGGCGGTAAATCATGTGTTCAGCGCATTATTACCTGTACAAAAGACACTAAACATCAGAACCAAGCAGGATATCAACTGAAATTACTTCGTGGGTTTCGCCTTTCACGGGTTATTTTTGGAACGTAACCTCCGCGATAAATGAGGGACCACTGTATACAAATAGGTGCTCTGCCAGTTAAACTCAGTCGGCTGTTAACTTTCACTTTATGTCACTGAAACCCTGACGGGAGAATACTTTTTATCGGACTCATTCACGTAAAGCCTTTGCCCTCGTGGGGAGAGAAAACACACGTAAATCATGTGACGTGAGCTAAAGAGAGATCCATCAAACACAACAGTTATCTGCTCCTGCTGCACAATAAAGAGTGATTTTGGCTTTAACTGAAAACTGTTTCATAAACTTGTACTCACCAAGCATGCTCTTCTCGTGGTTTATGAAGCTTTGCAGCCTGGTGGAGACAAAATGCATCCAGTAGACGAGGCTTTGTGCACGAAATCAGAGGTGTTCAGTGGTGCAGCGAATATGCAGGATGTGGAATCAACCTGTTGAAGTAAAAAAATATACAGATAAACTAACACAATCAAACAAATTGTAAATTGTGGCTGCAAACTCAAAAACTGAATTGAATCGTTACTTAAAGGTGGAGTAGCTGATTTTTAGACTGAAAACAGGATTTAGGTTTTTAAATCTGACAAGTTTCTCTCCTAAATCCTTGATGATTAATATTAAAATGTATATTTTTTGGTTGCAGAATGGCTTCAAAATCACTTCTTAAAAACTACAAAGTGAAATTGAAGAGGACCACTCAAGCACAGACAATCAGAGTGCAGCATTTGACTCCTGATTACAACTAAAATTCTTTCTTATTCAGTTCAGACAGTACACACTCGTCTCATTTTTCACAAGATGCTGCATTTACCATATATCTGTCAGTGGGAAAAAAAAGAGTTGTGTTTAGTAGTTAACCTACATTTATTGGCTTAATTGTAGAATTACGTTTTGCTTTAAGTTCACTGTATTTACCTTGTTTACTTTTCCAATTACTTTTGTTAAAGTCACACCAAAATGTAAGTTTAATGTTTCAAAAAATCTAAATAAAATACATTCTCAAGTGCAAATGTCCACTAGTTCAGCAAAACACTTTTGCAGTTCGTTAGCAGTGGGTCCAGTTTTTGGTAAATGCTCCTTTAAAGAATATTAAATCCACAGGAAAAATGTTCAATCTCCTACAACCTTGGCAGTGAGTTTGTAGTTGTGAGGAAAAAGGGACTTGTGATTCTCTAAATGCAGTTCTTACCGCGCTCCCTGGGTAGACACGCCATCCGGATCAGGAAAGGAAAAGTCTGGAACGTCCAGTCCAGAACTTTCTCTCAAAGTCTCTCAGGGGATCAACAAACCTGCCATAAAAGTAACTTTAGTCCATCTGCAAAATAAACTAATCTAAATGAAAACGGAGCCGCATCACAAGGCTACGTGACTGTGTAAAAACTCAAAATGGCGGTCGCTCTCCTTTTCTATTACACGCAGCTCAGCTCTACTTACAAAACTAACATGTTCTCCTATGAAATATACCAAATAACAGCAAATAAAATACATTCAAGCTTTACAGTGTCAAATAAGATTACAAATAACATAAATGTGCCGTTTTCTGTCGTCTGTGACAAGTTAAAGTGCGTATGTCAGATTAATTTTTTTCTTATAATTACCTTTAGTATGATTTTATCATGCCCAATAAGATAATACAGGACATTCTTGAAACCCAAAATGCAGAATTTATTTAAAATATATACTTATATTGAGCCTCCGCGCTGACTATTTCCGCCTTTTGCTGAGTCACGTGATATGACGTAGGCCTAGGGAGTTGAACTTGGCGCTCTCTGGTGTTGGCTATAGTTCCGATTAGTTTGTGGTTTGGTTTTCGCTTCCATTTTTTCCCCTGCTCGCTTCATTTTTAAATTTTTGTTTTACTAAAACATGGTCAACTATTGTGTGTGTGGAGGGTGCACTAGCACATCGTTGTCGGGCTGCCGGATGCACTTTTTTCCGGATAGGAAAAAAAAAGCGGCACTTTTCCGTGCGTGGGTCCACTTTGTACAGACAAAAAGAAAAGATTTCTCTGCCTCCTCCGTGACATCCTGCTCGATGATTTGCGATGCCCACTTCAAGAAAGAAGACTATTTGAGCAGCGACTTGATGGCCATGGAGATGGGCTTCAAAAGCAGAAATAACGTCAGGCTAATTGAAGGTGCTGTACCCTCTGTTCACGCCTCATCTCTGTTAGCTGCTGCTGCTGCTACTACTACGGCTAGTGGGAGATCAACATCAGCCTCCACAAAGCGCTGGTTGTTCACAGTAAGTATTCTCTTACCGTGTAGTAGTTTCTTTTGCGTTATAGAAATCATTTATTTGAAGATTTATTTATAGCTAACAAGTGATGATTGCTATACATTACAAGCTAATAACTATCTTTGCACTTAGCAAACTAGCGCTAGCGTTAGCTATTTACTTGGTGCCGTCTACCTTCAGTAGCAGCTGTTTTGCGTTGTTTTACCTTTAAACCATGTCATTAATAGATAAAGCATGTCTGTTTTGCCTTCAGTGTGCTGATCTGTCATAATGAATAAGCCTCGTGAACTCTCACGGCTTTGACAAAACTAAAATTTGTCAAAGCCCTGTTTGACTTGGATAAGGAGGCTACTGATTTGCAAGCTAAAGTATTTTGAAGCTGTGAAGGGAGTTAATATTACTTATTAGTTACGTTAGAATTGCACCTGTTTGTAAACAAAATGCTGCACGCGATCAGCCCCGGTTAGATTGCAATGAGGGCAGTTAGGTTGATATTAGTTGTAAGAAGTAAAATTCCGCGTACTATCACACGTAATCGACACCAGTGCTTCTTTAGCTCTTTAGTTATTATCACACATGGAGGTGTTTTGTAGCTTAGTGTGTTTGCGAAATTATACACAGCCCCGTTATGAATAAGTGTCGTTATTCTGCTTATTTGTTAGACAGAACACAGCCACGATATGGGAAAAGACCCACAAATACTGTAGTTTTTAATCAATTTAGAAGCAGACGTTATCAACACGTACTCTTTGACATATATGATGATCCAATAAACAGCTATGTGTCTGCCAGAATATTCCTGGCATATCTCTCCTGAAAGGATCAGTATATACTCTTAAAAACACAACAATCCTAAACTAACTAAGTACAGATTAAAAGTATTATTATTGGTAGTTATTATTAATGTAATTATTATGTCCTAAATATTTCCTGGGAACTAAGAAAGTACAGATTAAAAGTATGATTTTTGGTAGCATTATTAATGTATTAATTATGGTCTCAGTATTTCCTGGGAATGTGGATGTGGGTCTACACATCTTGGTGTTTCAACAAAATTGTCTGGTCCACAACATTCAATAATATCAAAGTTTTTGTATTTGTTTTTGTGTTTCAGACTCTAAGTGAAGAATCTGGAGCACTACAAAAAGAGGCCCTGTTAGACTTGGACCAAGAAAATGGCTTATCTTCTGATCCTTTGCCACTAACTGTAGATCAGGCCCTGCAGTGCAACATAAAGGTTCCTTATCGTTCATCAGGTATTTCTGAGCACTCCTTGCAAGAACACAATGCATAATTAGTGGGTGGTATATAGAAATGATAGAAATATCAAACATATTGCTTAATAAAAACAAATGCTACAAAAACAACCAATTGACAGTAAAATTTGAATAAGTGATGTTGTAAACTTTCACACTGAAAGGCAAGTGTATATCCATAGCTGAACTAATATGAAGAGTAATTCAAAGTGCTTTATAAAATAGGAAAATGAGGGTATATATAAAGATTGCTGCTCTTTTGTGTATAATTTGACTAATAATGACAAACAATGATAATTTGACACGTTTGTCTAACTAAAAATTAGATTTATTTTTTTTTCTTTTTTCAATTTTGTCTAGCCTAATGCCCATTCACCCTATATACTGTATAACAAAAATGCAGTTATACATATTGGATTACAGGGATTACATCGATCATGTTGGATACTGTTTGATTAAGCAGCAAGTGGTGAATTTTTTGTGTCCTCCATGTTTATGTATGTAATGAACATTTACATGCATAAACCCTGACAGATTGAAAGTATTAAAAAGCACAAAAAATATTTACACAGAGTACAGCTGCACAAAAATATGTTGGAGAGTGATGGACAATAATTAGAAACCAGTTCTATTATTATTATTATTATATTATTATTATATTATTATTATTATTATTATTACTATTCCAGAAGGTTATACTCAGTTATTCTTACCTGATTTTGTTAAAATATGACTAATATGACTACTTCACTATTTATTTTTAGGTGTCCAAGTCCAACCTAAAACAAGAAGCGTGGGGACACAAACAGATGAGGTTAAGCCTCTAACCTCAACACCTGTCAAGGTGTGTCATTATGAAGATGACAAGTCTTCCTTGACAGATTTTGACAGCCATCAGTTGGACAGCTCTTGGAGCATTGAGGAGGAGGAAATGGATTCCGAGATATCGGAGGAGGAGGTACTGGAGGAAGATTGTAGAGACCACAGGTAAGTGAATATTATTTGTTTTATTAATTTGCATAAATTAGTCAGGAAAAACAAAGTTAATGTATTTATTTAATTTTATTAATTTATTTTTTCAGATCTGCAGACAAATTCATTGTGTGCGAAGCTCAGCTTCTATCATTGTTTTCCCTCTGTCCGACGTGTTGCGAGGAAACTCAAGGCAAAATTATTCGGCAGGAGGGAACCTTTATAAAAATACAACAGGCAAGATTATTATTTATTATATGTTATATATAATCAAAGGATCATAGTGTCACTTGTTGCAAGATTCATTACTATGCTTAAATGTATTTTTTTTTTAGATTTGTTCTGCATGTGGTCTCAAGCGTGAATGGCAAAACCAACCAAAGCTGCACAAGAACATGCCATTGTGCAATCTAATGATCAGTGGAGCCATCCATTTTTCCGGTTGCATGCCAACACAGGCCTTGAGAATGCTCAACTTGCTTGGAGTACAGTGTATTAGTGTTAGAACATTTTTTAGACACCAGCAGCTCTACACAATTCCCACCGTCACTGAAGCCTGGAAGACCAAGCAAGCTGACATTTTGGATCAACTGAAAGAAATGGATGGCGGGCTTATCCTCTCTGGTGACTGCAGGTAAGTTTGACTTGTTAACATGTATCATCAGTGGTGTGTCAGGGCAAGCTAGGCAATTACTGATTTCTTGCCAAACATAAAAGTCACTGCACGCTAATGAGTATCATATACTGTACATCATATTTGAACAAAAAAAGAGTTACACCGTTTGACACATTGATAGGTCAGATTCTCCAGGGCATTGTGCAAAATATGGCACTTACACAGTCATTGAGGAGAGGATAAACAAAGTTGTAGATCTTCAACTGGTCCAGGTATGTTTATTTTGTGAACATCATACAGTGACAATGGTCAGTGGTCTTACATTTTGTAATATTTTTGACTTGCCTTTTTAGAGCTCAGAGGTCCCAAACAGCACTTGGGCTGAACTAGAAGGACTAAAGAGAACAGTCAACTTCCTCACTGAGCAGAAGATGCATGTCTCTACCCTTGTGACTGATCGGAATCGACAGGTATAAGGCTTACAAAAAATGGGCAGAAAAATGCAAAATCATTTTCAGTCAGTGTATTCTTGTGAGTGACAATTTTTTTTCTAAAGGTGGCGAAGTGGGTGCGTGAGACGCTATGTCCAGGTGGCACAAAACATTTTTTTGACATCTGGCATGTTAGCAAAGGCAAGTGTTAAGAGGTGCAACTAACAATTATTTTGGTAATCGAGTAATTTGTTTGTTTATTGCTTTCATTAATTAATTAGTTGCTAAGAACTTTTTTAATACAATTTGGCCCTGACAAAGCCAAAGTAATGTCGCTTGTACATGTATAGGCGAGAGGGTTTTCTTTGAAAAATACTGCAATTACATGCCGATACTCCTCAACTTGATTCATAAAACTTCTTTTCTCAGCTCATAGCATGTTTTGGAGCCTACCGGTATATTAAGATCATTTAACAATTATACAAATACTAAATTCTTTTACCATATATTCAATAATCGGATTGTTGCAATTAATCACTGAACTTAATCGATTACATGTATCATTAACACACTTGTTGATTGTAGTATGATTCTCACAAATCTTTTCCCTTTCACATTTTTATGTTTTGAAATAGGTTTGAAGAAATCTTTGGATGCGTCCTCTAAAGAACGCAACTGTGAAGATCTGAACCTTTGGAAGCAAGCCATCATTAACCATCTTTACTGGACTGCTGCATCAACACCAGATGGTAATCCTGATGTGTTGGAGGCCAAGTGGACGAGTTTAGTTGGTCATGTCCAGGACATCCACGAACATGAAAACCCTTGGTTTCCAGTTTGTGCCCACCCCACTTTGGAAGGAGAGGCTCGCCATAAACAGTGGCTGCAACCAGGTAAGCAGCAATCATTTAACATGAAACATATGTTTATACTGTACTACAGATAGATAGGTTATATGTCATGTTAAGTGATGTTAAGTCAGGTCCAGGTGTTGAAAGTGACTTAGGCTAAACAGAAAGTGTGCAAGAAAATTCAAGTGTTTGGCTGCAGACACGAACCGCCCGCCTTCCTCCGCAGACCTGAAGCTACCTCTTGCTACAGACCAGAAGCCCTTTTCTAGTCACCTGTTGTGTGTGGCTATGATAGCAAATGTATATATTTTTCAAAATTTACGCCCCAAAGACGGGTATGATTAGGGTTAGGATTAGGGCCGGTGTACAATCAAGTAATTTGGGTAAGTTTTCAGGTTTGTGAAAAGACAAGAGTTGACAAATATTGACGTCCAGTCTGTACGAAGAGCTTCTTCTGGTCTGTAGCGAGAGGTGGGCAGAGCGAAAGACGACTGCAGCCTCTCAGAAAATTAGGTGGAATGGAATAATGTCAATAGTGGCTTCATGCAAAGTCCCCATGGTCACAAGAAATAGTTACTGCCTGTCCTCTGAACATCACAAGTCACTTTTTTACTTGATTGGAAGTAAAAAATTAAAGTAGCTTTAGTGTAAAGATCTTTTGTGGAGAAAGTCTGAGGCATTTCAGTTACCCAAATCTAAGTTAGCACAGCATCTTACATGTTCTTCCTTGAAAAAAAAACACACTTTTTTTTACGAAATCCAAAAAGTTGTGTTTTGAACATTAAAAGACACAATTGTTACTTGAAACAACAAGTATATACACACTTTCTACAGTTACCATTAAGGGACTACTATTATAATATACTGTATATTGTTTTTTTTATTTGAAATTTTAAGATAAATAAATTCACTGTAGAAAAATGCCATTACAGGATCTATGGCAGCAATAAAGCTGGAAAATGTTGCAACACGACAAACATTTGTCAAAGATGTGAGACAACTTTCCCCATCTCATCAGACCTTTTCCCTGGAGGCCTTCCATGCACTAATCCTGCACTTCGCTCCGAAGCATACAGGGTTCTCCTTCCTTGGCATGTACAGTAGGTAAAAATGCATTTTTAATATTACTAAATGCCAGCGTCAATTGTATTATAAATACATTTGCTCCTGGTTTTCACTTAAACTGGTTTAGTCTTGTTTCTTTATTTTTGCTTTGTCAATGTGTCATATTTGTCAAATACTCTCAGGCTTCTTTTGGCTGCTCTACATTACAATCAGAACAGTAGCAGAGAAGTTGCTCGAAATCCTGATGGAGAGGTCCGCTACGCCGTGAGGTACCCCAGGTTTCGAAAAGGTGGCTGGGTAGTTCGCCCCATTAAGGAAAACCCGTCATACGGTTTGCTTCAATCTTTATCTTTGAATAACAATAGTTGTAATAAATGTATCTAAATAAATGTTTATGCCTCTATTAGAATATGCCTTTGCACTTATGGAGGACCTGCAGCAAACCTACACCAGGTGTCCACAAGAGTTAAAAGAGAGCAGCGCTGTCCTATCATCCTGTGCACCAAAACCTCTCTCAGCATCATTCCAAAAGGTTGCAAAGGATGATGCAATTGGACAATACCGGGCTCTTCATTCTAGATTTCCTACAAAGTGATGAGGAGACCAAAGGAAGTCTTCAAAGTAGTCATCTGGACAGTGTTTCCGAAGATCAAGACGTTTCGACTCTCATCCGAAAGTCATTTTCAATTCAGAAAGTCATTTTCAATTCAGATTGAAAATGACTTTCGGATGAGAGCTGAAACGTCTTGATCTTCGGAAACACTGAAGTAGAGCAGAGTTCTAAACTGATGACATCACACAAGGGAGACAGACATCTTACATTTTCTCACAATGAACATATTTTAATGACAATAGAGGGATTTTTTGTTTAACACGGCTGATGCGCGCGCACCCAGCCTCCAAAAAGAGTCGCCGCTCATAGACACAAACAGTGGAAACAAGTTGACAAAGCTCCGTTGTCAGCTAACTACAAGAGTTTATCACTGAATGAAAGTCAACCCTATGACCCTTAAAGGTTACATTCAGGTGAAAAAACAGTGAGAAAAACTCAGTCTCAAGCTTCAGGAGACAGACGTCTGTCAGACTGGTTCAGACCTGATCCAAACAGCTGCTCTTGACCCGTTTCGTTGTTTTATTCAAAGAAGCTTCTCCAGCCAACCAGACGGAGAGGGGCTCTTTCTGCATAACGCATGCGCAGTTGAGTGGAAAGTGGCGTAGACCAAAAATCCTTCTATAAACAAGCACTTAACAAAATAAGCATGCTGTAATGTATAGTCATGTCTCAAGAAGTGAAATCCTGTTACATAAGAGGAGACTTGGCCCAATTTATTACATGGTTGCTAAGCAACTCCCTAGCGTGATGTCATCGTCTATGAACAGGAAGTACATGTTTAATCCTAAAAAAAATAGCCAAACTGGGATGAACTTTGTAAAATGTTTCGTGATATTTTAAATATAAAGATCTTACATTTGTTTTGATGAAATGAGTTGTTCAACCTGTCAGAGGCACTTTAACTTTGTATTTTTAATCAACTTTTGTCTCTGTTTGTACTATAAATGCTTGTGACCATTTTTCCATAGCTTCAAAACAACATTCATGATATTACCTCTTTTTGTGATTTGATAATTTTGTTCAATTGTCGCAACAAAATCTAATTTGTGTGTAAATGTGTTCGATATACAGTATGATTGCTTTATGATGTCGTCAGCAACTGCCTTGCTGGAGGTGCTAAGATTTATATGTAGATATATTCTATATTCATACAACAATGTCTGTTCAATTTCAATTTTCCATTCTAGTGGTCCGGAATGATGACCCAATGAATGACTGTCAGCTATGCAAATTGTTATGAAAGCATTGACTGGTTTTATTGTTATATTAATGTATTATAAAACGTTTTAATATCAAATTTGAATATAAAGTGAATAAGCTTATCTTATTTTGTCCTTTGTTGCAATGTGTCAGAAGTTATTTACAGATAGAATATGCTTTTTAAGTACTCTTTTACAGAAAAAACACTGACTATGATAAACAAGTTTATTATTTGAACTTAAAATTTATAATATAATAACTGTTGGATCATGCATTGTCTCCCAAATTGGGCCATTGGAAGCCTTTGTACTGCTCTTCTGGAAATGCTGTTCTTATTGAAGACACAACACAAGATGGTATGGGCTTCCTTATATACCTGCCCAGAATGCCATACGCCCATCGCACAACCTGCCGGTAAGCAGTGTAACGATACTGCCTGTGGATGGTAAATAGTGTTTTTCAACGTCAGAATTTTTCATATGCATGATGCAAAAAATCACCTACTCATGTCTTGAAGCAACAAGTGGTCCAAATTCCTGTCTGAAATTCAGATAGGCTATCTGTAGCACATAGGGGTTAAGACAGCAGGCCTCAAACCCTGGATGTTGTGTCAGACAACTAGTGTTTAATGGTGGTGGGTTTATATTTTCCACTAGAGCCCAGTAGGCATTGACCTCCCTGCAGCACATGCTTTCCTCAGCTGTGGGCATAGGCTGACATTTTCCGCACAAACACCTGCCAGAAATAAAAAAAAATAATAAGTATTGTATCTTTATGGTGTTATTATTTTATAAAATATTTTATTAGTATGGTGTAAGTTTGAAAAGGAGCAACAGCTTTGGTGCCACCTTTGCATTTATACAGGTGAGCAGAGTTCTGGAGAGTCAGGCGTCTTAACCACTATTGACCATTTGAGGGCAGTAGCAATACAACAATTTAAATAAGCAATTAACGTAAAACGCCTAAACTAACACAATCTGCTAAGCTAGAACTTCATCAGAACGACGCCACCTGTCAGCAAAACGGACGTTCAGAAACAGGTCAGACCACAATATCTTGCAGTTAATTGTCATAAAAGAACAACTTCCCCGTTTTTTTTCCCTTCTAAATCTTTAAAGTAGTTTGTATTTGTTTTCTTATTTGAATTTTGTATTCATGTAATCCGACATTTGTTGTTCTACATAACTAGCATTTCACGCTAGCTTTAGCTTGCTTACCAAGACACTTGTCCGATTCTCCAATTATTTTCCGCACACCACAGCTCCACTTCTCTTCTGTGACCATCATTACGGATAATTGGCTGGTCAATGTCTCTTGCAATGAGAACGGGCTCAAAATTGTATGCCTGTGGCCCGTCAAAAGTATTTTGTGATGCCCCGTTATTCATTGTTAATTATGACAGTACTACTGTGTTTACCTAGTGTGACGTCAGAGTCGTTGGGCGCAGTGTGGAATGCGGAAGTACATTTTTTCTCAAAAAATGTCTTCTGTCGTCAAACTAAGAACAAATGATACACCTTTTAATTAAAATTACAATTACGATTTAATTATCTACGCATTGGTGCAATTGGTATGCTAATCTGACATACGCGCTTTAAGCTAGTCTGGAGCGTTCTACTGTTTATTCTCCTATAGCTGTTAGCATTAGCCCGCAAAAAACGCAAATTATGAAAAATTTCAATGAAATGGAAACGATCAATGATCAATGAAATGGAAATGATCCGGACATACGGAGCAGAGCCGCGCAGCTCACCGGACCGGACGGATGTGAGAGCCTCTAATTACTTTTCAAGAAACGGAAAGCCTCCGTACTCTGGTCCGGCGTACGAAGGCTTTCCGTTTCTTCCGAATCCAGTGTGAGACCGGGTTATCTCCCCTATCTCGGGTGAGAAGCTCAGTCACACGGGAGGAACTTGGATTACAGACGCTGCTCCTCCACACTGAAAGGAGCCAGCTCAGGTGGCTCGGACATCTGTTTCGGATGCCTCCTGGACAAAGCCTCCCTGGGGAGGTGTTCCGGGCATGTCCCGCAGGGAGGAGATCTCGAGGAAGACCCAGGATGGAGGGACTATGTCTCGACTGGCCTGGGAATTCTTCAGGATTCCACCGTAAGAGCTGGAGGAGGTGTGTGTGGACAGGGAAGTTTAGGCCTCCCTGCTCAGACTTCTGCCCCCGCAATCCGACTCCATATAAAGGGTAAGAAAATGGATGGACTGATGGACAGACGTAGTTCAGGGCTGTTAACAGTTTTCAGCGCACAGATGATTTAAACTGCATACAACAATGTGTGTATACAAAAAGAATGCACGCTAGTTTACATTGGAAATCTCACTGACTATGGCGTAATAGGTTTGAAGCAAAGACCACAGGCTTACACAATTATGTGAGGGTGGGTCAGGCTAGATTTGACTTCGGGTGGGGTATGTTCTTGGCTTGCCTGGGAAATTCTACACAGCATGACATGGCTTTATTGTCATAAAAATATTTTTCTACAGTACAGCCATTAAAGCTACAGTATGGTTCTTACAGTGTTAGACTTGAAGAAATATTTTTCTATAATTCTTTCACAAAGAGAAACAATACATTCAAAACCACAAAAGTCTCGTTTGAGATTGCCTGTATGCCTTCTCCTTTCTGTGGACCGGATTGTGAGACTTTCTGCAGTGCCGGTCCTGTTTGGTGAAATCCAGGCCTGTTTAGTGAAAGCAGAGTGTCTGTGTCCAGAATGTGTTGGCAGCAGCTCTCTGGTGCCATCACAGGATTACACAGCCAAAGGAATATGCAAGATCAGCAAGCTTTTTACACAATAGAGAGAGCGCCCAATCTGTGTACCAGTCACTGCTGTGGGCCAAGTCTGTGCCCGGCCTGTGTAGGACATAAAGGATCTGTCATACGGCCTGGGACGCTTTCACAAACTAGTGGATACTAGTGTCTCAAGAAACACAAGTGTTCCCTGGCATACTGGTTGAAAATCACTGGTTTAGTGTCTCTATTGGTTAGTTCATCATTCTCAAATGTATTGACAGTCAATCAATTAAAGTTTTTGATCTCTCTTTCAAAAACGCACATGTACATGGCATAAAAAAAATATGAAGCTTTTTATGTGAAACAAACTGTTTTGTCTCGCCATCAAAACATATTTGTGTTTATACAATGTTTTCAGTGACTTAACAGTCTGAACATTTTTTAGACTAAATACAGTTGTGGCTCTTTCTGACTTTAGCAGGGGTTCTGCCAGAGGTGGACAATTATTTTTCTCCGAAGGCCATGTTCAATTGCAGACAAGATTCAACATTTTACAAGACTGCAAAAAATGGACATATCTAGTCTTGCTTAAAAAAACTTGGACTTGGATTTTGATTTGAATTTAATCTGAATTTGAGTCGTTTTGACTAGAGAAGATTTAACTGCTTACATACTGTCCAATATTTCACTGTTTTTTTGTCATAAAACTGAAAAAAAGGCTAAACAAATTGCCATTGTAAGCTCAAACTAAAAAGCGTTGTCTAGGGATGCACTGATCCAGCCTTTTCTGTTCCGATACCGATTCCGATATTTTGGCTTTAAGTATCTGCCGATACTCAATATCAACTGATATCAGTGTAAGGACTGAAATACCTTATTTTTACAAGATATTTGATCATATAGTGTTATGTAGCTAATATTTATAGTGCAAGTCACAACTTGACACCTTCATATCATATTCCCTGGTTAAATAAAGGTCAATTAAATTTAGTTAAATATTAATAAAATGTCAAACATTATGAGATGTTTTGATTGCTCATCAGCCGGTAGCTTAGTCTCATTTTGTCCAATAGGTGGGTTTCACATTCTAGAATTCTTGGCAGTTATAAGGCAGGTGGAGGCAAGAGGCAGATTTTCCTATTAATAACATTGGACTTTATCGTGAAACAATTCAAAAAATATTTTGCCAATTTAAAAAGCGATTATTTCTATAATGACTAGACCCACTACTCATTTGTATTACAAAAATAAATGGCATTTAAACAATATTTATTTTAGCTGCCCTCCACCTCATTGAAATTACATTGGCCTGTAGAAGGTTGTGATGTCATCTGAAACCCCCCAATAAAGGCACAACAATGGTATCGGCTGAACCGATATCATAGAGCCGATACTCGATCCAGCAAAATTCCATGAATCGGCACCGATATCCGATCCAAGTATCGCATCGGTGCATCGATAGTGTTGTCTTTAAACAAGTCCAAAATGTCAACATTTATTCAAATAAAGTAAACCTTTTAGAAACAAGCAACTTTAACTGGTGTTAAAATTCATTTTTAGCCATGTTTCTTTTCAAAATTAACTATTTCATGTATTAATTTGTTAATTTAAAGTGATCTTTAGAAAGAACGCAGATGCAAACACATGATTCATAGCTAAGTCAATCAAAAACAAATACAAAGGGCTATTCTCATTAAATTCTCATTCTCCCGAGGGCCACCTGAAAACAGCCGGAGGGCCGCATCTGGCCCCCGGGCCACAGTTTGCCCAGGTCTGGGTTATGCATTAACGTCTTCCGTTCTTAGATAGACATAGGTCGCTACATCCGGTAGCGTAGTTGCCATAGTGACAGTTGTTTGCTCCAAATGCATCATGATGAATTACCCAAATGTTGTGGGGGCACCTTTTTGAAATATTTCATTGGGCATCCAAACAGCGGCCCTGCATAGAAATAAAATAATAAGTCAACTAATAGACGTTTTAGTCTATTAATTAGTCTTCTTTTAGTCTCCATCGGCTGATTAATTGGCTAAATGACTACAGCACTGCAGGCAAGATCACTGACACTGTGTAGTTTCTTTTGGAGCCAGGTCCAGGTTCTCAACTCCATGTTGAAAAGACAAGAGCAATGCAAAATACAGCATAAATGAAATAAAAGAATTGCTTGCATTCTTATAGTTACTACCATTCTTGTATTATTTCGTACAAAAATGTAAACGAGTGGGTAATCTGTCCAGCTTTTGTTTGGCATCAGATGTGAAAAATGTGATTACAAAAAACAGCATGTCTCCCGCAGCGGCCGGGGATTACAAAGACAATACAACTTAATCTCCGGCTCCCAAACGCAGACGCACAAGTTTGTCTACACTGGACTTTTCTTCTTTAATCTACACGACATTTGATTTCTTTGATTCGTTTTATGTGCAGAATGTGGGTCATCCCGGGCCGCTCAGATTAGGTGCTTGGGCAGGACTATATCTGTCGTACAGTTGCTTGTGGTGTATTTAAGGACAGGCTGGATTTTGGATTAACAATGAACCTGATACCGGCGAGGGCAAAGAGAGAAGAGCAGAGTCCACAATACACTTTTCTGACTTTGTAGCAATGTTAAACCGGTGTTCTCTCATTTAGTTAGATTTGGATTGATTCGTGCATGTTTGTGTAATCTTGTATTGTCCTGTGGTTGACATACGAACGCTCAGAAATGTCCTTTTTTCACCTACCACCTGCACCATATTGAAAAAATACAAGTCTTGGTGCATTTCGATGACAATTTTTAGACAATATTATCTCAAGCCAAGAAAAAGACATTAAATCTTGTATATAACGATTTTGTTTAGGTTTTCAAATCGTTTTGATGAGGTCATAGGTTCAGATGGTGATCAAAAGTAGAGATGCACCGATCCGATACTGGGATCGAATATCGGTGCCGATCCAGGAAATTTTGTTGGATCGAGTATCGGCTCCATGATATCGGTTCAGCCGATATCCTAGTTGTGTTTAATTGGACATAATGAGTCTGATTTATGTCTGATGTTGAGCCAGAATGTCTCATAATGTTTGACATTTTATTCTTTCTTTCTCTCTCTTCTCACTCTCCTCTCTTTCTCTTTTCGTTCTCTCTTTCTTCTCTCTAATTTTCTCTTCTCTCTACTACTCTGTCTTCTCTTCTTTCTTTCTTCTCTCTCTCTCTCCTAGCGCTCTCTCTTTCCCTCTCTATCTCTTTCTTCTCTTCTCTCTTTCCTCCCGCTCTCTCTCTTTCTCACTCTCCTCTTGCTCTCCCTCTCTTTCTCTCTCTTTTTCTCTTTCTTCTCTATTTCTCTGTCTTCTTTCACTCTCTCTCTCTTTCTTCTCTCTCTCTCTCTCCTTGCGCTCTCTCTCTTTCTTCTCTTCTCTCTTTCTTTCTTCTCTTCTCTCTTTCTTCTCTTCTCTCTCTATTCTTCTCTTCTTTCTCTTTCTCTCTTCTTTCTCTCTCCTCTTATGTTGTTCAGTTTTGTCTTGCAGTATAAATAACACTCTATGATCAAAAGTCTTATGTTTTGAAAAGGAAAAAAGAGCTATTTCAGTCGTTACACAAGTATCGGTTGATATCGGGTATCGGCAGATGCTTCATTCTAAAGTATCGGGATCGGTATCGGAACTGAAAAAGCTGGATCGGTGCATCCCTAATCAAAAGACACTTATTATCTAAATATTAACATTGTAGTTTGTTATGAAATCTCTAAAAGGTCATTTTCAACCAATAACATGGCAAGACAAGGAAAATGTATTTGTATAGCACAATTCATTAAAGTGCTTTACAAGGCAGAAAAAGATGCATGATAATGACATTACAAAACAAAAAAACATGATTAACAAATATAAGCCTCTAACATCTTCAGGAAGACTGTTCCTCTGGCACCAGCAGGAGGCCCTGAGTCCTCAGAGTCCAAGATGTTCATAAGGCACTAACACCTTCAACAGCAAAAGAGCCACATTTCCTAATTCAATACAAAATCAAAAAAAAATCAACAAAAATAAAGTCAGAAGGAGCAGCAACTGTATTTAGTCAAATATCTAGACAGTTAAATGAAATTACTCAATGTTCTACAAAATGAAACACTGAAACCACTGTGTGAATTCACAAATATGTTTTTGATGGCAAGACAAAACACTCACTTAACCCTTTTTTTTGTGTGTTTTTGAAAGAGAGAGTTGAATTCCAGTTACAATACATTTTGAAATGATGAAATAACCAGTATACACATAACATTTTTAACCAGTGTGCCAGGGAACACTAGTGTTTTTGAGATACTAACAGATGTGTCTTGAAAAAATGAATCCGTTTTAAATATTTCACTTTGTGAAATCAGATTCAGCAAATCATTTGCCATTTTAGTGTCCAGAATACACTTTTGACTAAAAAGGAAAACCAAACCAGCACGATTTTCAAATTTGAAGTGTAATAACATTACATAATTTTGTTTTCTGGGTATCAGAAAAAAAAATCCCGGAAAAAAGTGTGCCATGACTCAAACAATTTTTTGGAAACACTGCATTAAACAACTGCTTTTTTACAAAAAAGCACAAACTACAATAATAATGAATCTTCCTTAACTTTATTATAGTCTGGTTCCTCATTCTATATAAAATCTCAAAGAGACTGAGCCGCAGGTGGCAGACCCCTGGACTAACATGTCAGAGATGTACTTTAACACCAGTCCTTAGAGAGACTGTAAGGGTAGTATCCTCCAGCTACGGTAGTCCTGCCAAAGCAGCAAGAAGATCTGGAGATGTGTCCCCGAGCGCAGCACTGCAGAATCACTGCTACTGAGGAGATGCTGCAGAGGATCAACAGGGACCATAAAGTAAACCTTAAACAGGACCTCATCTGTTCAGACTGGCATATTCACTATAACCACAACTGCACTGTCCTTTTAAATGTTTGATTCTATTGTAAATATTTTAACTTTTCCTTTTTTAATGTCTTTTAATGTATTGTTATAATGTATACTTGTTGTTTAGTATTTTGTTAATATGCATGTGAATTATTGATCTCTAGTCAATATACTTAAGAGTCAATATACAGGTTTGGATACTTTGGATATACAGTATGTCTCATAAGCAGTAGTATCACAGATAAAAACGACACTGACAGCATGTACATAGCGACAGAGTGTCAGGTCTATTTGATGTAGTGTTGTAACATGTTCAAATACCAAAGTCAGTCTAATGATGTGTGAGGAGAGGAGACTTTTCAGCGTGGCATCTTTATTTAGACCTCAGAGCAGCCACAGATTAGCTCGTGTTTATCTGAGAGATGCCGACCTTTACTAGTCATGTACTGCCAACCTGATCAAACCCACAAATAAACCCAAACAGAGCAAATGCATACACTCATGATGGTAGAGTCTATGGTATTAATGGAGCTCTTTTAACCCTTAGATGCATGGCCGACCAGAACCTACACTCTTCCAAAAATCAAAACATTTTTCCAATTACACTTTAATTTTGCTTAAAGATTATGATTTGTATTATATTTTGAACAACAAAAGGATTGGCCCAAAATGTCATTTTTTTTGTCAATTTATCAGTTTTTTAGCAGTCAGGTTCAAAAAATGGCTGTTGGTTTGATAATGGAGGACGAACTAAAAATACAACCTGGCCTTTTATTGTGGGCAGTATAAGGTACACCTGTGCACTAATCATGATGTCAGATCAGCATCTTGATGTGGCACACCTGTGAGGTGGGATGGATTATCTCAGCAAAGCAGAAGTGCTCACTATCACACATTTAGACAGATTTGTGAACAGTGTTTGAGAGAAATGGTAATATTGTGTATCTGGAATGAATTTTAGATCTTCAAGTCCATCTCATGAAAAATGGGAGCAAAAACAAAAGTGTTGCGTTTATATTTTTGTTGAGTATATAACTGGGGACTATAACATTGTCCACGCACATGAACACACACAAAACATTTTCTCTTTTCCAGCAGTCGGTGGCTTTGCGGTCCTTTTTTCTTGGTCTTTCTCTTCTGTAATCCTGTAAGCTTCTCTCATGTGTGTGGATTGTGTGTGTCACTAAACACCTTCCCATTGCTAAAGTGATGTAGGTTGGTAGGTTTGGGTTACTTTCCAGTCGACTTTTCATGAGAGTCACAAACTCCTTCAACAGCTCTATGAGAAAGCGTTGCTGTGCGTTGGTGACATTACATGTGGATACTGAGTAAAAATGACCTTCTGATGCTGCAGCAGATGTGGAAGTGCCACAGTAAATGTAAACCAACAAGTACTATTGATAAGAATGGATGTTAATGAAATTAACAAAGTTCAGGAGCAGGACCACAGCCCTTTCGCACCAGGAAACCACGCCTCGCTCGTCTTCTCGGACACACCTCCAATTACCCAGAAGCCTCTACTTAAACCGCCCTTTCCTAACAACACGTCTTGTCTCAGATCTCTAGACCCCACCCTCCCACCCCACATCTCATCTGTCCTCCTGCTGAAGACATCTCCATCTACAGGTGGGGGGTCCTGAATCGGCTGAACGGATCGCTGAGACAGAGCCCCACCCACAGTCTCCCCGATCCAGCCATCGATCAATCAACAATCATCAATAAATATATTAATTGCATTCTCTGATGTGGTGTGGTCCTTGCTAGTGAATCAAAAGTTCAAAAGGGCTTACCCTGAGATTCCATAAGAAATGGTTGGTATCATTTTGACCAAAAGTATATTTACATTTTTTTTATATGCTATGGCCTCATGTCACAAACAAGTTTTATGAGGAATAACTGAAATATACAACTGTAACTACAATTGATTTAAAAGATTTCTCAAAATAACAACACTTATGCAACTAAGGGTTAAAACATATCTTGTGTTTTCAATAATAAAACTGTGACGTATGCATTTGTAATTTACATTTTGTTTGAGCTAAAATGATTTGGAAATACAGCAAATATATCAGACATACAGTATATAGAAAAAATAGGTTGATTGACTTCCTGTGCAAAACTGCAGAACTGACAAGTCCCACTCTTTGTTGTAAAATCTAACTGGAACAAGCAGCAGAACTTATTTTCCTTGACTGCACAAACACAGAACATGTGACTGGGACTTACCCTGTGGCTGTCATTGTCCGTAATTTATAAAATTCCCTGATTCTGGCAAAAACACAAAGCTATTTTGGTCATAAAATACAACAAAATAACTTTATGTTCACGGCAAACCAGAATCATAGTGTAATTTCGACATAATCATGTGACTGCAGTGACGTAGCTTGTAAAGCACTGATCCCCTGTTTGGGAGCTCCGAGTATCACTCCCAGATGGGATTAAAAACTATTCTTCGTCTTTTCTGCATTTTTACACTGACAAATTTAAAAAAAAGCTTTTGTTTTGCATTTTAAAACTATAACAATGTGAAAGTAGGATTATAAAAGTGATACATTTGAATTTCTTTGCTATAGTTACACTTTGCTTCATTAGTTCTACATGCCAGGGAATGAACTCACGCACTCGTGTTTTTCTCACGTCTTGGTCACGTTTCAGGACAGGCAACCAATATCGAATGATCAAGCGACCAATGCCGTATGTCTGGAATTTGAGGCTTATATGAACGCACCATTACAGTGGACTCACACCAGAAGTGATGACCCTTGCGCCCTGATCGCTCTCGTGTTGTCTCCAGCTCTCTACAGGACGTATTCAGAGGGAGGGAGCACGTTGAGTGCCTCGACCAATCCCTCGTTTGTGTCTGTGAAAAGGTGTTCACAGAGTGGCTGTCGTCTCGACCATGTCGCTCTGAAATTACATAAAGTTAACTTAATCTCAACTTTGCCGCGCTCAGGTCGCCTGTGTCCCTGCGCCCGTCTGGTCACTTCCTCTTGTCGCCTCTTTGTGCAGCCTGCAGAAGAAATGAATGGGAACTGCTTTTTCAAGTCGCTTCTGGTGTGAGTCCACTGTTAGAATTGAGGGAAAACACATACATCTTTCCTCTTCATTCTTTAGAAAACTGGCAGTACTCTCATTTCCATTTAGAGACTTGGTGCTGTTAATTTTACAGGGAGAACATGCTGAACGTTCAGAGAAGTGTCAGTAATCAAATAAATCTATTTTTGAACTGGAGAGGCTGAGTGCAGATGCACCCTGCCCACTGAAAGCACTGTTCTCATTCACAAATGCACAAATCAGTCCTCCTGACTGCACATAGCACCGAGCGTGGAGGGCATCAGGTGTTCTGAGGGCATCACAACCGACCCGGACAGCCCCTGCTCATCTGAAGTTCACTCAATGTGAGCGGGCTGAAATGTGTGATTTTAATGCTGCTTATGACTAATAGTATTTAGACCAGGCCAGTGAAATGAAGAGAGAGACACTGCTGCAGAAGAGTGACAGAAGCCTGGAATCAGTAGAGCACATATTGGCTGAGTTCTGAGCAATAAGTGTCGGTTCTAAAGCCGATACTCTGACTTTAAGTATCTGCTGAACACCGATATCAACAGATACTAGCATAAGGACAGAAATAGCTTTTTTTTTTTTTCTCAAAACATAGGAAAAGTTGTCATATAGAGTACTTTAGCTGTTTTTTATAGTGCAACTTAACAAGTGTCAAACAATGTCAAACATGAGACGTTTTGGGTTATGCCTCATTATGTCCAAAAAAGGCCCAACTCCTTGCATATAGGTTTCTTCTGAGTCGTGTCCCAGCGTCGTGTCTGCTGAGTCGAAAGAAGAGTCAACGTTCAGAAGTTATCAGACACATTTAAGACTCTTCATTCATTTAAACCAGACGTGTGGTCATATTCTGACTTTAAAACGATACAAACGGACTTCTCATGGCGTTCTTAGGTAGGGTGACCAGATTGGGATGATCAAAAAGGAGGACACATAGAATAACCACGGATCGAACACTTTTATATGTTTTTAAACATATATTTCACTCTGTAAAAATACAACTTATTGAGCTGTTATGTTTAACATTTAATAATTTAATTAAATGATGTTAAAGGTGTACTCTGTAACTTTCTGGGGATGAAAAGTCAATGACACAGTTCAGTAGAAATGGAAAGTAAAACCATGTTATCCTCTGAATGAGGATAAATATGTTTAAAACCTTCAAAGATTTAGCTAAAGGAACAGCTTTTCTATAAAAAAACAAACAAATAATGTTCATAAAAACTCTTCTGTGCCACAGTTTCATTGACAAAGTTGTTTTTGATTCTGTTAATAAAACGTCAATGCAGTTTGTTTAATTATGCTAAACTTGAGTTACTTTGCACACCAGACATTCTGCCTCTGGACAGAAACTGGGATATATTTTCAACAAATCTTCTGTAAATGTAGCTCGTTTTATGTTTTGATTTGTAATGCGTGGTGTACGTGAATGCATGCGTGCTGTGGTACAAGAGTTTGGATTCTGGACCCGAGCCCGGACCCAGCCAGGCCCAGGCGTGGGCCGGGTCCGGGTCAAGACTCAGAGCCGCACTGAACATGTGCGCTCGGCAGATGACTGACAGCTGCGTCAGAGCGAACTGCGGCTAAAGTATTGTTTGAAGTCGCCAACTCTACGGCGTGAGAAGGGAAGGTGCGTTTGCTGCGCGCCGTGGAGGATGGGAGGGTGAAAGACCTCCGTGAAGTTGGCCCCCATTAAACGCACATCTAAACAAAAACTATGTCAATCGTTTGTGCTTCGTTTGTGCTGTTTTGTGCTGCAAAAAGTTTCATTTGTGCTGCTTTAGTTTTTAAGTTATTAATGATTCTTTTATAGGTCAAATTAGGGTCACGCAGCCCCCCATTTAGCTTAAATAAGCACCAAAACAGCTCAAAATGGTGTCATTCGTTTGTGCTTCGTTTGTGCTGGTTTGTGCCGTTAAAAGTTTCGTTTGTGCTGCTATGATTTTAAAAATATGAGCAATTATATTTTCGGCCGATGACGTCATTCAGCCTCCACATTGTTAAATATTGCTCAAAAAACACCAACAAATTATATAAATCATTTGTTTTTCGTTTGCACTGTTTTGTGCTGGGCGTATTTAGTTATTTATTAGCAAATTTAAAAAATAAATAAACATATTTTTTGCGGGCAATAGCGGGACGTCACTTCCGGCTGCAACAGCGCGAGGAAAACGTAAATGCTAGATAGTAGGGTCCAGAGGGACGACGAATAAGTTTAGAAGAACGGTTAAGTTTAGGAAAAGGGTTAGGGTGATGGATAGGTTTAGAAAAAAGGTTTGGGTAAAGGTTAAAACTAAAAATCTATAACAATTTAGGCCCGATTAGCAACAGAAATAAACTCATTACCATGACAACCAGCTCACTTACGTCCCTCCGGACCAGACTATCTGCACTAACCCGATGAAAACTTGTGGAAATCTCACTCAAAGCAGCGGTATACATCAAAAACGGTCATATACGTCTGGTACATACTTTTAGTTCACCTGTGATGGTCACACTTGTTGTTTTGCTTAGATTTCCACGAGTTTTCCTCACGCTGCTACGAACAGCTGTCCGGAAGTGACGTCATACTATTGCCGCAAAAAATATATCTTTCTTTATTTTTTAAATAAGCTAATAAAAAGTAAATATGCACAGTACAAACGAAAAACAATTGATTTATATATTTTTTGCTGTTTTTGAGTGATATTTAACATTGTGGAGGCTGAATGACGTCATCGGCCCTAAATATAATTGCTCATATTTTTAAAACTTTAACGGCACAAACCAGCACAAACGAAGCACAAACGAATGACACCATTCTGAGCTGTTTTGGTGCTTATTTAAGCTAAATGGGGGGCTGCGTGACCCTAATTTGACCTATAAAAGAATCGTTAACAACTCAAAAACTAAAGCAGCACAAACGAAACTTTTTGCAGCACAAAACAGCACAAACGAAGCACAAACGATTGACATAGTTTTTGTGTATATTTGCGTTTAATGGGGGCCAACTTCACGCAGGTGGGAGAAAGACGAGCGAGAGAAAGCGCGCACTTCACGCTTCAACACTCGTTACGTGCGCGGGGGGAAAAGGAGAAGGGGGGGGGGGTGAGGTAGCAGAGAAAGGCACTCAATGTACGTAGAGCGTGCCCACGTCGCTCTTCCTCTGTGTATTTAAGGTTTAAACGCTTGCAGGTTAAAAAAGAGGCGTTTATTAACAGGCATGAGGACTAAATGACGGCGCTGCCTGACTGACAAATGTAGTGGAGAGGGACAATATGAAAATCCGGACATTTCGTCTAATTTTCAAAATTCCTCCCGGACGTTTTTTTAGGTCTCAAAAGGAGGACATGTCCGGGAAAATGAGGACGTCTGGTCACCCTATCTTAGGAGCAGTGAAAGCATTTAAACACTCTACTTTTTGCATTTTGGGCCAATCTAGCAGGAAGTCTCAGGGCCAAAAAAATTGGCAGGCATGTCCAGATCTGGACATGCCTGCCATAGACCATGTCTGTGTCCAAACGTCCACACTCATTCCCTATCCACTCAATTACTATATAGTCCTGCCCTGTTCAGTGGACTTGTCAGCGCACTCATTCATCTGGTCTTTCGGACACGATGCGCACTACTTTCAGCTGACAGCGGGTCACGTGCCTCTCCCTCTTGAGTTTCTAACGGTCGGCAAAAAAGTCCGATAAAAATGATCTTTTGTAATAAATACTGGTCAAATCCGTCTGACACGCACATATTTAAGGACTACTAATCATCATACAAGTCTGGTTTAACTTGGACAATACATTTAACCGCAAACGGACTGGATAATTCCTCTTTTACAGCCCCAACTAAGGTAAGCAGCTAACGTTAGCATCTTTATGGCTAACGGCTTCAGTTACGAGTGTTTTGTTTCTTCTCCGGCTCAACAGTGAGTTTAAACTGCTCCTTAACGTCTTTACTTCAGTCGTGTTGTTTACAGTTAAAGACCTCACGTTGTCTGCGCTGTTTTTTTCGATTCTCGCAATGAATTGTGGTCCATATTGACCGTTCTAGTGACCATCGATGCTCACTACTTTTCCAGATGTATTGTGGGAAATTTTGAGTGCACTACTTTTTGACCTGCTGGACATTCGGACACCACTACAAAATGGCGTGAGCCCCGAATAGTGCACTATATAGTAGTTAGGGCTCACATTCGGACACAGCCCATGACTATTCAACTACTGTTGAGGGCCAAATTTTACCGAAGACCAAAGCCTCTGGGCCGGATCGTTGCACAAAACGTCACCATTTTTGACTAAATGTAGGGTCAAAATATTCACAGCACTATATCTGTTTCAGTCATGAAAATAACACTGCCATAGTCTATGTTAAAATCTGACTGTTCTATAAAACTTCTAAATCAGCGCTGACCCACAATACAACGAGGACCAAATCAGTACTAAGAAAATCTTAGCATTAAACCAGAACCAAACAAGGTCTAAAGCAGGATTAAACCAAAACTAAAATAAAACAAAATCAAGTTTAAGGCATAGTAGCCCAGTTTTAAAGTGTAAAGCAAGAGAAAGTATCTTTTTGTATAATTGTAAAATGGGTTGATCAAATCTTTGGAGAGCCGATATGACTGTATACATCAGTTATATACAAGCCTATGATCGACGCCCAGCCCTTGTATGAATTTTATCTGTGTAAACGTCTATAGTGAACAAATTTGACCTCCATAAAATGTTTTTTCCAATGATTTTCCACCACATTTGCAGTTAAATCTGTGACCTGACACTTCTAATGGGTTTATCCTGTAGTCTTAAGCAGTCATTCCCAGGAGACATGAAGTTCACAAGTTCACACAGTACTGTATATGGACGGCCGTAAACACCGGCATACCAAGCATAGGCCCACAATCCTCTGGTACAATTCTTACGTAACATTATGAAGACAGAAATAAGCCACGTGTTGTCCTCAATTTGCCAAACGTCCTGCACAGTTTGATCTTTTGCTCAGTTTGTAGGTTATAAAGCCAGAGCCATTTGTGCTAATGCTAAAGGTTGGAGTTAGCATGACATAGTGAAACCATATTAACACGTTTTACAGTTTGCAGTCTATTACGATGATGGGTGTAGTAGTTTAAAGATCCTATGTTACATCTCATTGAATCCAGTGAGCTTTTAGATGAGTTAGAATGACGTACAATACTCTAGAATAAGATTGAACTGTTGTCATTTTTACATTAAATAAACAGTTTCTCTTTTTATTTTGTGATTACTAAAAATGGAATGTTGTGTATGCTTTGACAGATTTTGTCCGTTGTTGAGTTTTACAGTTTGAACGGTTCAGTCCGGAAAAACTAAGACTTTTCTCTGCAGTTTTAACTAGTCAATTTCTTATATTCTATGATGTTTTCTGTATTTGTACTGAGCCAGTCTCTTTGGACAGACTCCTTTCCTTCATTCTTTTTGTATTTAGTTCACATCAAGTGAGTTGTTTGTTCACTTTTATCACTGATTCAATAAAATGTTGATTTTCAGCACCCAAAGTGTCAGAATACTTTGACTGGGTGAGATTTGAACAAAATCGGTGCTGAAATAATTGTTGTGTTTTAATGGATTACAAATCATTTGTATTTTACACTATTTATATTTTAACTGTATTTTCAGATTATGTATAAGGAATACATAAGGAAAATGTTTTATTCTTATTTTAGGATTTTATTAACTTATTTTATATTTTATTAAATGTTTGACCGCAGCACACAGGTCTAATCCCACTAGGAATAAGGTGTCTGACCTAACTTAATGAAATGATCGGACTGAAACTGAATGTAGACCTATACACTTACGTATGTGGAAGTTTTGCACATTCAATAAATACAAAATAAAACAGACAAGAAACAATTATTTGTGGCTTTGGTTCAAAGAGTTAGATTACAGTCACTAAAAGCCCTTTTTATGACAATACATGGTTAGTCAGTATTGGCTCTGAGTTGCTGTAGTAACAAGCTTGCAGACATAAACCTGGTCAAGACCAGACAAACTGTTGAAATTATTTAAGCTTTGTCTCAAGAAATAAATCATATAATTAGGCTTGTGCACTGTCACACCTGTGTGAATAATCTTAGACAGTTTTATTCACGTGGCACCAAGACTTTTATGAAGCTCCGCCCTCGCTCTGGATACATCTGTAAGTGTCGCACCAATCAGGCACAAAGAGCCTGATATAAGACTGTCTACACATACATCTAAGTGTAGGCTGTTTCTTATTAGGCTGATTATCATTCAATGAAAACACAAACAAAGAGTGTCTGGTTTGAAAGGTGAAGCCTTGTGGAGTCGTACAAAACCACCTTTACTTCTATTTTTTCTTCACTCATCTCTGATTCTGTCAAAGTAAGTTAGTAAGTAAGTAAGGTTTATTTGTATAGCGCTTTTTTCACAGTGAACCAAACAGAACACTGCTATTGCTCCTGATAACTAAAATTCTTAGTTATTCAATTTAGACACTACACAATGGTCTAATTTTTTCACAAAGACCAGTATTTGTATTTACTTTTTAGTGGAAAACACAAGATTTACTCATTTACAACAAAACCTTTAGCTATCCCAACTTTGCATTGAGTAACTTTTTGGCCAAAATGAAACTTGAATAAATGCATATTTCTGTCACTTAGATGCTTTGTTACACCAAATATTTAAGAAAAATCTGTGTTTTGACTTTGAGCGGACTTGCATGGCCACAAAATAGTCTATGACTTGTCTTGGAGGAGAGCCTGAACACGTCTGTTTCCACAAAAAAACTAGCAGATTTTTTCATATAATGGTATAAAATGTATTCGTGTTCACTCAGAAAGTCCCAAAGGATAGATTTAACTTTCTTTTGCTTCTGAATTGTGTAGATGACTTTTCAACCTCCAGAAAGTTACACAGTGCACCTTTAAGTTGAAGATGAAGCTAGTTTCAGATCAGGATTTTCCCCATAGTGTAGTTTTAATTAGTGGTCGAAGATTCAATTGTCTCAGAATATTTCAAATCTTACCAAGCAGGCAACACTTGTCAACTGTCAAACGTCTAACTCAACCTAAATATGTCTGCGACCAGCCTTAAGACGCTTGGGACCTTGAACACTTTCACACTGAGAGACCAAACCCACATGACAGACCCACGAGTGAACATGTAATTACCCTTTAAGTAACTATACGCACAGGCTGCAGCGTTACACAGCACTGCCTCTAAGGAGCGTCTGATGAAAGGTACGAGACAATTTACGAGAAGACAGCCTGATGCCTTTCTACCCTTCCAGGCTATTTTTATGAAGACGACCAGCCGCACATCCGCGGGGGAAAAACGATCCGTGCTCATGTCCGGAGATTCAAAAGTAATTAGGCGACTGTCAGTCACTCCGTCAGGGTTATGGAGGCTGGCATATGCGGAGAGCGATTACGGACGGGCCAAATACCAGCGTGATACAATACAGACCAGCCTCCTGGATATTACTCCTCCTGGGGTTTATGGTGGTGGACCTGGTCTGCTGTGATGTACTGCCAAGACACGGACCATGCAGCCAGAATGTAGCGCGGCGAGCTGGCACCGGGACGGCAGGATCTGGCAACCGCACCCCTCCAACCATCTGTGTGTGCCTGCTGTGTGACAAAGGACACAAATAATACTGCTGTTACTAGTGCATGAAGAATGAGTGGGAGTTTAATCTGTGGTGATTTACTAAAACTGCACTTTAACTGGTCTTAAAGGTATTGTGTATTGGTGTAAACTTTTTTGTAGGTAGAAAAGTCAGCTACACAATTAGCTGAAAAATAGAAAAGTTAAAGCCATACTTTTCGGGACATTCTGAATATTATAATTTGTGCCATAATGTAAAAACATACAACATTACCTGTTTTCTGTAGAAAACATGAGCGGTCCTTCTTTATATTAGTTAATAGGTACTTTATATTAGTTAACAGGTACTTTCATGTGTACTTACTAATACTTCTGGTGATATTACCAGTGATACCTAATGGTAACTACAGTGGTGGTACTTGTAACTAAAGTGACAGTTACCATGTTTAGTTTTAATCAGTTACTAGTACTAAAAATGCTAGTTACTGGTACTTTTGTACTTGATCAGAGGTCTGCAACCTGCGGCTCTAGAGCCAATACGGCTCTTTAAAGACATCTGTGCGGCTCTTTGAGATTTTATTAAAGGTTGTATGGAGTTTTTTTTTAAATCCAACAACTGTTTGCTGTTTTCCAAACTGCACATGTGTTTCCTCCCAGGGCCACGCCCTTCACTGCTACTGGGCCAATGAGTTACTTAGGTTAACAGGCCAATAGATGACGAGGTACCTCGTTATCTATTGGTCAACGTTTTACTGGCCTCATCATGTCCACAGTTTATATATTTTTAAATTATTTTTTTGTTTAGCATAAGTACAAGGCTGTTACAAATCTATGCAACTGTTTTTGACCAAGACTGACAACAAACCATTTTTGAAAATCCTCCATACAACCTTTAAAGAATGAGGAACCTTATTGTACGTTCTTGTAAAGTGGTGCCTCTTGACCAGGTCTCTTTTGAAAAAGAGATTTAACTCGAGGGACTTCCTGGTAGAATAAAGGTTACATGAAAACACAATGTGTATATTTAAAGTTGACAGTTATTTATTATATATATACTGGTTATAATATTTTAAAATGTGTGGACCAAACGCAAGGTGCATTACATAATGAAAAGAAGTGAAACTTTAGTCTAAAATAATTTTTGTGACTATACAGATTATTTTCTTTGTAAAACATTGTAAATCGCACATTCACTTTACCGTCTTACATTGATTTTGGACTAAATACAGTTGTGGCTCTTTCTTACTTGACTTGGCTTAAATTAGGTAAATATGGCTCTTTTGCTGGTATAGCTTGCAGGCCCTGTACTAGATAATGGAACATTTAATGATAACTAATAGGAATTATGATGGTCTCTTTATTATAATTAATGGTACTTATACAGGTACCTTTAGTGATAATTGATCGTGTACTTAGATGTGGTATTTATGATGCTACACAAACTGTTGTGAAATGTGTTTATTACTGCAAATATGGTATAAAGTAATAACACTAGGCAATCAAATAAATATCAAATATGTCTGCGACCAGCCTTAAGACTCTTTATTATGCTTACAGCCACAACAGGTATGAAACACACACACACCTGCACATGCATAAAAGTGAGGACATTCACTGGCATTACCCAACCCCAAAAACCTGCTTTTATTAAAGTCTGTTTTTGGTCAAAAAGTTACACAGTGCAGCTTTAATAAAGCCCAAGGAAAGAATTAGTTCATGACGAGTAAGTAGTTAGTGATAAAGGACACAGCTGGAGTTCTGTCTGGGAATACTCTCCTTTGTAATGTGCAGTAGCAGCTTAACTCCACACATTAAGGTTAATAAAGATACACTTTATTGTCCCTGTAGTCCTTACATGATCCATCCTTCATGTCTCTGAGGCTTCTCGTCAGGAGCAGTGAGAGTCACAGCGCTGCCTCTGGACACATCTCCACTTCTTCTTGCTTGGTCAGGACTACTGAAGCTGGAGGATTTTCCTTACATGTGTTGTTGGTGAGGAAAGCCATGACTGTCATGTGGGCTTATTATTTCTTTAAAGCTAAATCTTTAGACAGAAAAACAAAAAACAGTTTTTAAAAGCATAATAAGCATATTGAGTTTCATATTTCCTCTCAAGGTATTTTGAGAAGTTTTCATAACTTTTAAGAGCTATTTAGTATGAAAATATTTAGAGCCTAAAAGTCTAATTTATTTTGATGAATGGATGAATAATGAGTATATGATTAATAGCAACATTTTCTATGTGGAGTTTGCATGTTCTCCCCGTGTCTGCGTAGGTTTCCTCCTACAACTAAAAACATGTCCAATGTGCCTCCCCTCTCCAGGACTGTGTGAATCCGGTGGTTTTCAAGTAAAAACATTACGTTTCTACTACTACAACAAATACAGCAAAATGCTCGACATATACACGACTATTGAACACACAGGAGGCAAATAAATGTACTTACCCATTATGCGTCGAAAAATCCACAGAAATGACGTGACGTGAAATAAGCCCAAAACACGGCGCAAGTGTTCCTTGTTTACATATCCATGTGCCAGAGATCACGTAAACTCCCTGAAACTCCAAGTTGAGCGTGAATCCCGTGAACTCGTGGTCTCGCGAGACCAGCAGAGTCCGTGCATACGCATGCATATTCTGGAGGCAGTGTGAGTGACGACCGGATCCAGACGGATCCGGATCTGGATCTGGAGGCAGTGTGAGCCCGGTGTTAATGTGCGGTAGTCTTGAAACTGAAAAGTCTTAGGGCCTCAGTTATCAATCCAGGTACTAAACAGCAAGAATAATTGTAGTATTTTCCAAAAGTAGAAAAGAAAACTACTGGAAAATACATCTTCCACAAACTTGATACCCACCACCTCATATTATGCAGTTGCTACTATTCAAATGACCAACAAACCATCTTTTAATAAACTGTTTCTATTTCTCGATGGGCTTACAAACAGTATAGCAAAGCCTTTGTGATCCGAGCCCCGTCCGCTCCCTTAAAAGGTGCAGAACCAGGCAGAAGAGCATGCCCATTCTCCCCAGGGGTCAGCACTAATAAGGGGGGGGGTCGTATTTATAGCTATACCCCCCCTCCCGTGGATCGTACCCCTTAATCCAGCCTTCTCATCCCTGCTCTGGACTGCTCTTCTGTTCCGGCCTATTCTTACCACACATCCACAGAGGTAGCACTCGCTCTCTCCAGTTCTCTCGCAAAAGACAACCCCATTTTTTTTTGTTCTTCATTATTTCAATTATTTTTTGACCTTCAGAAAGCGCTAACAATGTCGGCCGAGCGTTTCGACTGCCATTACTGCAAAGACTCCCTGCTGGGGAAGAAGTACATCATGAAGGAGGACACGCAGTACTGTACCAAGTGCTACGAGAATCTGTTCGCCAACTGCTGCGAGGGCTGCTCTTCTCCCATTGGCTGTAACAGTAAGGTGAGGACAAGTGGTGCATTCAGAAGGGAAAATGAATGAAAGGTTCGAACTGTAACGGCAAATCTAAATGAAAAGGTATGGTGGTCGAAATGCAGGTCCGTAATTGGATTTTTTTGTATTTCTAAATAAATCGACGTGCCATTTTGTTGACTAACTAAACTTGATTCAGTTTAATCATACAAAGGCAACTAGGGTCATTCACACGTGAACGGATAACTGTATATTGTAGTTGATACAAAGTAAAGGAAAAAGGAGATTTTGCTGAAGGAAATTTTTTATTTGAAACACAAATTCTGCATGAAAAATCTATGTATAAAATGAGATATTAGAGAGTTGAACTGCGATTATTGGGGCAACAATTGAAATTTTACAGGTCTACAAAAAATACATACCTAGCTTTGCTTAAAAAGCATATCTGAATTTAAGTTGTTTTAACTAGAGAAGATTTAATTGCTTACATACTAGATATCTGAAGATTTGTCTTAAAAAACATGTAAATAAAATCCAGAAGAGTTGAGTAAAATGTTACCCATTTGACACATAAGGCGTATTCCCACATGAAAGTACCAAGAACTAGTCCCCACATTTCTCCAGTCCCTGTTCAGTCAGAGAAACTACCTTGTCCTGATGTTTGTGTTCACACAGCAGCATTACATCATCATTACATTCACTGTAATTCCTAATAGTAGTATTGTATGCTACTATTTACAAATTAAATAAATATATCTTGTTAGTTACTGCCTTTAAATTATTTTTCTTATGGACAAGGAAAGTTTATCCAAATGTGAGAATGTATAAAACATATTTCTAAACAAAGTTAGCGTTGTAAATGTGCTTGTGTCACCAAACAGTTGAGCCCGGTCTCACAAGAAAGCGTACATTTACCACGACATTACAACATGTAAATACGTATGATTAGCACGAGTTCACAGCTGTTTTGTGTAATTATAGTACGCGTCACAGTCCCCATTCATTTCAATGGTGGTTGTTAAGACATGTTCTTATTTATGAATATTAATGAAATCCTGATTCTAATCTTAACCTGCCCCAAGCCCCAGACCTAATCTTACTAATTTTAGTAACTTTATGCCTAAACTTACCCGTTTCACCTGAAGAAAACGTCCCCACGTGGCTTCCAATTAAAACTCGGTGTTTTTTTTTTTTGACGCCTGGTGAAATCTCATGTCATTTTTACTCTTTTTCATATCGTGCTAAATGCACGGCGTAACATAAGTACTAAAAACAGCTGTGAACTCGTGCTCAAAATACGCTGTTTTTGTGTCGTGGTAAAAGTACGCCCTCTAGTGAGACTGTGTTGAACAGTTCTGGTCTGACTGTAAAGTACCTGCCCCAGAGCAGGAGCTAAAAAAGTTCTAAAGTGTGGCCCCAGTCCATAGTTCCTGCTCTGTGGGAACAGGAACTAAAAAAGTACTAGGAATTGAAAAAAGTTCCTACAGTGGGAAAAGGCCTATAATTTGTTTTAGGTTAATTTAAGTTATGTCTTCAAACAAATGTGAATTATTTTAAGCAAGCAAAATAATAAATATCGTGTCACATAAGTTAAAGTTGAAATCCAAGAAGCAAGCAATTTAAACTTGTCTATTTTTTGCCATGTTTATGTAGAATATGAGCTAATAAGTTCAGAGTTTGGTTAATTTGTCTTATTTTTAGCTACAGAGACGCTTCATAACTAAGTCAAGCAAAAAAAAAATATATATATATATTATATAGTGATTATAGAGCTGGGTGGTTAGAGCTTTGGTGTTCCAATAGGAGCCAAGTTAACATCTCCCAATCTCTCTGGTGGAGTTTGCATGTTCTCCCTGTCTTAACCAAGAGTTCAGCTTCCTCCTAAAAACATGCATGTTTAGGTTAATTGGGCATCACTGTAAATTTTCAGAGTGAATAAATGAGAGAGTGAATGGTTGTCTGTCTCTTACCCTGCCTTGAGTTGGCTACATGTCCAGGGTGTTCCCCCGCCTAAGGCCCGAAGTCACTGGACCAGGCTCCGGTCACCTGCAAAGAAAAACAGTGGCTCAGGAAACATTTGTTTGTGTCACTAAAGTATCCACTGGTAAAACAGGTGTCTAGAAGGTAAAAAGGGTGAAGGCCACAGCTCTAGACTACAGGTCAAAAGTCAAATGTCCAAATAACAGCAGATGCAGATGGAAATGGCCCATCTTCAGGGTTAGATTTAGTTCCAAAATGAAGATCTTCCAAACAGCCATCGTCCTACTTCTCCTCAAAGAACAGCAAAATTGTCCAATGTCAGTCATGATTATCTTTTTAGAGTTTATTCAAAGCAAAAGAAAAAAACTAAAGCTTGATCCTCTGCAGCCATAAGTTACTCAACAATATCCTAACCTGATTCAAACATTTACACTATAGTTTCTGTTTGATTATTGCTTTATTCTGTGGTCATACCAGCTCATCAGTGCCTGAAGTGCAGAAGTGTTCTCCACCGGGCAAAACACTAGCTGCCCAATCACACAAATGTGGCTGCTTGAGAAAGTACCATGTGAATAATGTTTTCACAATACTTAAGATTTTTTATATTCGATAGTCAGGAACTGGGGGGTAAATGGTGCTAGTTTCCCAAGGGCCCAAGGCAGAAAAGGGCCCTCAGAAGCAGATAATTTTTGCTCATGAGATGGATGCTTCCTCTAAATGCAATTATTTGTGATATCAGAGTGTTCCATCATTCCTTAAAACGTAGCAAATTTAGTAGGGATGCACCGACCCGATACCACTGGGATCGGGTATCGGCTCCATGATATCGGTTCAGCCGATATCGTGGCTGTGCCTTTATTGGACATAATGAGACTAATGGTGCGTTCCAGGCAACTGGGAACTGGTATATGTGCCACCTCCCACTTGTAAAAATGCGCTGGAACGCTGGAACTGGTTAATCCCACTTGTGAACTGGGACCTGGTCGAGGAAGCCCCACTTCACATACGAGCTCAACAATAACCACAATAAATTTATTTGAGGGGTTTAACTGACGCAAAAACAATGTAAACATTGATTACAGGCTATTTACCGTTTTTGTTTAGCCTAAAGGTTAGCATTAGCCATAATGTTTACATACGAGTTGATTACGTTGGAACGCTCTGAAGTGGGAACTGGTATTATTCAAGTGAGAAATGTCCCAGTTCCCAGTTGCCTGGAACGCAGCATAATTTACAGGCTGGTGTTGATCCATAGCAATTCATAATATTGGGCATTTTATTCAGATTAAGAAGTCAAGTTGTGGCCTGCACTATAAACAACAGTTACATAACACAATATCACCAAATGTATTAAGTTTTTATAAGAAAAAGAAGCAATTTCAGTCCTTTCACTGGTATCGGTGGATATCGAGTATCGGCAGATAGTTAAAGCCAAATATCGGGATCGATATCGGAACAGAAAAGCTGGATCGGTGCATCCCTAAAATGTAGCCAAAGAAAATAGCTAGAAAAAAAAAGAATATTAATTGGCCAAATTATTAACAAATGTAATCACTAGAAAATATAATATTGTTAACAAGATTTTGCAGATTTTGATGAACAAACAGTTGCATATTCACATGGTTTTGTTATGGAAGATTGTCAGTATATCAAAATTTCTCAATGCAACATAATGTGTCAAAAATGTCTCAAGAATTCTTTAAGTATATTTTGGTACAATTTAGATACATTTATAGCTTAAAACAAGTTAAAATGTAATGTGTGTGCTTCCATTTTATTTTTGTCTAAATGCAAGTGAAAAAATCTTAAAAGTTAGCATTATAAAGCATTCAATTTGATCTGCCGAAGCATGGAAAAATATCAACACTAGTTATGTGTAGAATGTAGATATAAATAAACTATATATGAAAATTCTAGAATGAAGAAAAAACAATAGGAATGAAAAATAACAAGAGCCAACTAAGTAATTAAAATGCAAGATTTGGTATGGGGCCCATGAACAAAGTTTATACCTGGGCCCAGAATTTGGTGCTACGCCCCTGGTCAGGAACATAGGTGTGAACTATTTTAATAAGATCATTTTTAATAATTAATAATTATACCTATCCCAATGACTTGGCCCTTAGGTGGAGGAACACCCTGGACAGAAGTCAACTTGTTGCAGGGTTAGAGAGAGACAATCATTCACTCTCTCAGTGAATGATTTACAGTGACGCCCAATTAACCTTAACATGCATGTTTTAGAGGTGAGATCAAACCCAGAGAAAACCCACAGTGACATAAGAAGAACACGCAAACTTCATTCAGATGTTGATATGATCCGACCTGGGAGTTGAACCTACGATCTTCTTATTGGGAAGACAGAACTCTAACCACTCTGCCACCCTAAAGTCAGCTAAACTGCACAAATACAAGCTGTAGTTAGTCATTTGATATAAAAGACTTGCATCTATCTTAAACTTATGAAGCACTGACTTGATTTAAACAACCATACCAGCTTTGTCAATGCCTGAGATCGTCAGCTCTCAGAAGCTAAGTAGATTGGACTTGGGCAGTACTTGGATGGGCGACCGCCAGAAGCTCAGGTGCCACAGTGGTGGTGTCCTTAGGCAAGACACTAGGGCTGGTGGATAGTTGTATGCGATAACGATATACAGACAATGTTTTATCCATCCAACTCAAATATGCTAAAAATGTGTTTAAACAGTAAGTTGTGTTCACATTGCAGATGTCAAGAGTCTAGAACAGGCCTATTCAACTCAAGGCCCGGGAGCCAAATCGGCCCTCCAGAGATCTGATCCGGCCCCCAAACTATCTTCTTATACTGAATTAATATGAAATAATTTATCTTTTTCCAGGGTTACTTTTGGGCTTCTACCATAGACGTGACTTTTTTCTTTTGCAGTTCTGCTTTAGACCTTAATTTGGCCCTGTCTTAGTTCTGATTCAGACTTCTAGTAAAGTAAGTAGTCTACTAAATTGTTTATTTGCAGTTTGAAAAGAAAGATTAAACTAACATAGGCTATAACATTAGTTTTTGCCATTATTATTTAAAAAAAAGGATATTTTTGTATGTCCCCATATTTTGCCAAAAAGTGCTTACATTTTGTACAACTATTCGGCCCAGAGACAATGACCCTTCGAAAATCGGCCTCAGGTAGACTAAGTTGAATAGCCTGGCAGTTTATCCAAACAATACCACAGTAAATTCAAACATTTGGACTAGACCCAACGACTTTTTGTATTACACATTTTGCTGCTTTTTTGACTTGTACATTATATATGTTCATGTGAAAGCAATACCTTTCTATATAAGTGAGCAGTTGCAAAATAAATCACAAAACCCCAATATCCTTAGCTGAAAATTGACAGCATACATTTTTTTAATTTGCCCTTTTATTTGCAGCATTTTTTTTAAACGATATACTCAGTCCAAATGAAGCAAAATATGAAATTTGGGTGAGGAATTCTTTGTGTTGCTTCCAAACACTGGTAGGCGTTTTTGACTAAATTTATTTTTCATTCTTTTGGGAGTATCACAATTAGGCTAATCATTTTAAATATACCCAAAGAAATGGGCTAGAACTAGGATGGAACGATTCTGCAAAAGAGTCGAATCGTTCGATCTGGCCCTTCGATCCGATCTTGCATAGTTCGACATTTTGCGCATCGCTAAAATACGTGTAGCCACGGCGTTTGTTGACAAGGGAACGAGTGAGCCTGCGCAGAAGAGTGTTGTGTGTGGGAAAAGAAGTGGAGGGAGACGCTGGCGCCGCTCAGAGTGCACTTAAGATTCAACCTAGCTTCATATCGCTCCGGTGTTGGGAACACGTTGGATTTAGTGCCAAGGATGATGCTAGCGGTAAAGAAACTGTCTATTGGGAAGTTTATCGCTAATGACATGCAGCCGTTTGTCTTGTTCGGCTGTTGAACGCACAGGCTTTAAGCACGTTTAACACCGCCGAGCCTTGCTATAACCCGAGCCCAAAACACTCAGTAACACCGTAATGCCCGAGATGTTTGAGAAACAAAGCGTGAAGTGAGCAAGACCAGACTGCAGTGAATATGTTGCGCTGACAGCTGATGGGCGGACTTCCAGAGCTACGAAGAGTTTATACGATGACGCCACTACATCGACAAAGAGTAGGCTAAAGTGTTGCAGACACGCATGTATGAGTCCATACAGTCAAAACCTCTCAGAAGCACTGACAGAAGTAAAACATGAATGGAAGTTAATTAGGAAAATAACTGTGTCCCTGACACAATGTAACAATGTAAGAAGTAACATGGAATGCTGTTAATATAAGGGTTAGGCCAAATCTTGGTGTTTTGCACTGTGCACTTTGCAATGTGTCTGCCAAACATGCAGTGTCCATCAGACACATTTACAAACTTATAGGAAAAATAAGAAAAGTAATTGCTTTTTACATAAAAGCACAATGAAGCCCACATTCTCAAAAAGAAGCAAGAAATGTTAGAGTTGCCAGTTCACAAACTAATATATGTACAAAAATAAATGTAAAAATAAATAACATAGATAGTTTTAGATATCTATTAACAAAATCGAAGAAAATCGAAAATCGTGACTGCAAAATCGAAAATCGAATCGAATCGTGACTTGGGTGAATCGTCCATCCCTAGCTAGAACATGTATCAAAACGTAATAGTTGAGTATTACTTCAGAATTAGATTTTTGTTTTCCTACTTTAATTTCAAGTTTGTAAGACCCATGCACTGACTGTAGTGTATTGTTTTTATACAGATAAAACAGGATAGTTAGTGTAGCATTACAGAGGTAGGGCCATAATTTTTCTTACAGTCTGACCATTACTTGTTTTAACTCACATGTACAGTACAGACGCCACCCTAAGATTAAGCTTAAGGAAAGAGAAATGAACCCCACAAGGTCACACAGGTTCTCTTAACTGAATAGGACAGAGACATAAATAAAAATTATAATGTTAACATTTATTTGTATAAATATAAATATAGTCCTTAGGTTAAATATTCCCGTTACAACAGCACAAGACAATGTCCATAAAATCGTTCCCTTTCCGCCCACTGTCCCAGGTAACTCCAGACCCCACACTATATACAAAATGAACAGTCCACACAAATAAACAGCGTCCTTCTGCGCTCACTAGAGATGGGTGCTTGACGCCATCACCACCCCAACCACAGGACCGACCACTGTCCGATTGCAGGAAATATTCAGTCTGTCCACAATACATTGTGCAGAGCCACGGGGAAAATGACCCTTTGAGAACGAAGAAATTAATCACAGGAATAAAAAATGGGAGACCCAATGCTGAGCAGGAACCTGCCAATTGCAATAAGCCCCATTACTGTACAGTTTACATGCAAAATCTCGAGATAAAGTGAAGAAAACATAACGAGATTTTTGACACCGTGTTCGCCTCACCCACGAGGAACACAGAAAGCTGAAAACAAGAAGCCGCATTAGCTTATGCTGCTCTACTCAACTACAATACAATTTGGGTGCGGAAAACGCAACTCACCAAGAACGCCTCAACACTGAACTTGTCACCGCGGCTTGACGCTGAAAGACGATGACTTCAGTAGCTTATTACCAGCTAGAGTTAAGGTTCTCGTCGGTTTGTGGCTGCCATCTCTTCTCCTGCAGCGTCTGACGTCAGGGGAGGGGAGAGGTCAGGTGGGCCGGACACGAGCGAGAGGGTATATTATATAGTGGGGCGCATCACCCGCACCATTAGCTTGGTTAGATTAAAAATAATCTTGCTGTTCTAGTTAAAAGTTTGCGTGGTTCTATTAATTCAAAATGTATGATGCATAGATCATTACACAGTAGATTTCCTAAAATGTCCCAGTGCAAAAAGTAACACAAAATCCAACGTCAAACCCCATTTCCAAAGTCTATTCTACATGTAATAATTCAACACCTACATCTGACACTACATCAACCAAAACTACCCAAGTAAAACGATCTTTTGACGCCACTGAACACGTGTGAAAAGATCCCACACTTGTATTATGCAAAGGTTGCGAGAGTCTCCAGAAATAACTGCACCGTAGCACTTTGCATTCCACGGCAGAAATCCACTGATGAAAGGATTGCAATAGACACGGCCGGCCTGTGATTGGCTGATTCAAAAACATTTATAGAATACAATGAGGCGCTCCTGCCTACAGCAAAGCCATCTCTCAAGAGTCTTCCATCACAGGAGACGAGCTTGTGCAGGGAGAAGAGAGGGAGCTGTCCGTAAGAAATGAGTTTCAAATGTAGCAGATAGATAATGTTTGATAGAACATTTTGTTCTGTGGGGTGGACGGTGGCAGAGTGGTTAGAGTTCTGGCTTGGTTTATCTACCGGGTCGAACCAAGTCAACATCTCACAATCTCTTTGGGTGGAGTTTGCATGTTCTTTCCGTTTCATCATGAGTTTTCTCCAGGTATCCTCTTTCCAAAAACATGCACATTTAGGTCAATGGAGCTCAACAGTGGAAGATCGTTCTGTAAGTAAATTCCCCATTGTAATGTGCCATAGTCTTTTGGAAAAATTCTAATATTAAAGGTGCACTATGTAACTTTCTGGGGGTGAAAAGTCAACTTCGCAATTCAATAGAAATAGGAAAATAAAATCATTCTTTAGGACATTCTTATTAGGAATAAACACGTTTCATGCCATAATTTGAGAAAATATAGCTAAAGGAGCTGTTTTTCCATGAAAATAAACAAGAGGAGGCCCTCCTCTATTCCAAAAATAGTACATTTTGTGGCCCTGCAAGCTCTCTCACACTAAAATAACACATTTTTATTATTTATGTACTGTCACAAACACATTTAATCTAGAAAAACATGCTTTTACTCAAGTTTATTTTTTGTCCAAAAAGTTACACGGTGCACCTTTAAAGTTGGGGTAGATAACTTTTTAAGTTGTAAATAAGTAAATTTTGTGTCTTCTACCAAAAAGTCTTTGATAAATGCAGCACTTTGTGAAAAATATGAGACCCCTGAATTAAATAATAAAGAATTTAGGTTCTAATCAGGAGCAGAATGCAGCGTTCTGATTGGCTGAGCTTAGGTGGTCCTCTCCAGTTTCACTTTAAGAGAAAAAAGAGGGTTTTAAGTATTAAAACTTTAAATCCTCTTTTATCTTAACATATTCTTTTATCTTAACATATATTGATATTAACAATGTGTCAAAGAATTTATGAGAAAAAGTTGTCACATTTAAAACCTAAATTGTGTTTGCAGTGTGAAAATCACCTACCCCAGCTTTAAGAGTTTAAAGACATATCGTTGACTAACCAACTATGTGCTAACTCAGATCCACAGCGCGGTTGTTCTCAGTCTAAAAAGCACATCTAGAACTTGAAATTTGGCTAAATGTCTTTATAACTTTGTAGTTTATAAAGCGTCAGAAACGGATATTAACAAATTAGGACTTATGCTCCTGACTCACATAGAGCTGATTTTTTTTTTTCAATGAGGATTTAACAACAGCCAGAACTTGTTGAACCAGGAAGTGGGCAATCACTGTTGAGCTCATCACTGTAAATTTGCCCTTGTTGTCTGCCTGTCCAATGTGTCCCCCTGCCTAAGGCCCAAAGTCACTGAGAAAGGCACCAGTCATCTGCCACCTCTAATGGGAACAGGCATAGAAAATGCATGAATGAATTATGTGTATATGCTGATAGCTATGATACCTTATATGTAGGTATTTAAATCTCTGTAAGTTATTAAAGGGACTATACCTGATGTTTTTTTTATCAATTTCTCCTCAGCACAATGTGAAAACTGTAATCATGTCATATAATAGTACTAAACACAAGTGTTCTGGTCAGGACCTGTCGTACAAGGACCGGCACTGGCATGAACTGTGCTTCAAATGTGCCAAGTGCAGCCGCTCTCTGGTGGAGAAGGCCTTCGCCGCCAAAGACGAGCTGCTGCTGTGTACAGAGTGCTACGCCCACGATTACTCCTCCAAGTGCTCCACCTGCAAGAAGACCATCATGCCAGGTACACACACATTAATATATTTAGGAAAGCCTTTTCTTCTGTCAGACAAGTATCGGTAAGAAACGGGTTATAACCTGGCTAGTTTCGATGGTCACTTCCGTCTTCGTCAGAGGCATTGCACATCGCCTAGGTGATGGTCTACCGGGTTGACCACGCCCCGCACCATCTTTGCCATCTTGCGAGGGGAGTAGCACCAACTTCTTATTAAAAATAATGTCAAAACAAGGTCAATAATTCATAGATTAAATATAATTATATACTTGTGGTCCCAATAACACAGAGAACGGTTTACTGTCTGAGTCTGGTTCTTTTTCTCTGAATTGTGAACATAGATATCCAACCTAAAAACACTGTACTGGGCTGGATTTGCTTTTATTTTTTTGTGTCATATATGAGCACAGTCATCATTATTGTGCTGGCGTCATTGCTGTTACTATAAAAGAAGATTTTAATAGCTATGTTTTTTCACATTCACACAGAAGCATAGATAAATGTACATTTATGAAAAAAGTGCAATTATCAAAGTATTTAAGTGAAAAGTGTGTTTAAAAGTTAAGCTACTTATTAGTTTATATGGGATCTTTAGTTGACTCTTCCTGCACAAGATGGCTGCCAGAGCTGGACATTTGTTGCTATGGGTTACCGTGGCTATGTCCTCTCTAGTCTTTTTTTAGCCTTCGTCTCGATTCAAAGATGATTTCTATTGCTTCTTTGAGCCATCGTTTGTATTTGTTGGTTCGTGAGTTGTCCCGCGCCTGGGTAACAGCAGCTAAGAAATGTCACCTTGGCGCTGCGTGACGCCTCTGAAGAAGACAGAAGTGACCATCAAAACTAGTCAGGTACTAAACCATCTCATCTCTTACTGATATGAATAAAACGCTTTTATAAATACTTTTAAGAAGACATGATGAACATCCCTACACGCCTACACACACATGTACTACTACTATCACTACATCTAAAATTTGCCAACTTTTCTCAAAAATTGCCCCCCCCATGCATATTATTTTGTAGCAAACCACTATAAGTATTTTTCTTCTCTCCTCTGCCAGGCTCCCGTAAAATGGAGTACAAAGGCCACAGCTGGCATGAGACCTGCTTCCTGTGCCACCGCTGCCAGCAGCCCATCGGCACCAAGTCCTTCATCCCCAAAGACACTGGATACTTCTGTGTGCCCTGCTTCGAGAAGCAGTTTGCCTACCAGTGCTCCGCCTGCAAGAAGGTAAGCCTATGTCGGATCTCCGCCTGTTAGAACGTAGGCCTATATCAGTGCTCCGCCAGTTAGAAAGTAGGTTTATACCAGTGCTCCACTTGCAAGAAGGTAAGCCTATATCAATGCTCCACCTGCAAGAAGGTAGTCTTATACAAATGCTTCGACTGTAAGAAGGTAGGCTTATACCAGTGCTCCACCTGTTAGAACGTAGGCCTATGCAAGAGCTCCGCCTGTTAGATTGTAGGCCTATGCCAGAGCTCTGCCTGTTAGAACGTAGGCTTATACCAGTGCTCCACCTGTAAGAAGGTAGGATCAGGCTGTAGAGGTAGGCTTCAGTGCTCCTGTAGAAGGTAGGCTTATACCAGTGCTCCGCCTGTAAGAAGGTAGGCTTATACCAGTGCTCCGCCTGTAAGAAGGTAGGCTTATACCAGTGCTCCGCCTGTAAGAAGGTAGGCTTACACCAGTGCTTCGATTGTAAGAAAATACACTTATGCCACTGCTCCACCTGTAAGAAGGTAGGCCTATGCCAGAGCTGTTTCTGTGAGGAATTAGGATTATACCAGTGCTCCACCTGCAAGATGGTAGTTTTATACAAATGCTTCGACTGTAAGAAGTAGTTATAGTGCTTCGATTGTAAGAAAGTACACCTATGCCACTGCTCCACCTGTAAGAAGGTAGGCCTATACTGGTGCTCCACCTGTAATGAAGTAGGCCAGGGTATGTATGTAGGTAGGCCTATGCCTGCCTGTGAACAGGTAGGGTTATACCAGTACTATACATTTACAAAGCTGGTAGTGTTTGCAAAGTAAAAAAGATGTACCAGTGAGATGTGAAAAGAAAAGAGATTTTTAGCAGTGCAGCATGAGGTCAAGTTACTTAGCCTGAATGTTTGATGAGTTATCGAGCGGGGCCCACAATCCCATGACTCTGGTTATTTAGTGTAACCCACACTCACATGGACAATGCTGAATAATACACTTTGTTCACACAGGTGAAGCTGAGGAGATTTTCACTCATTTGACTTTCAATGTTTTTCAAATGACATAGCAACAAGGACACTGGTATTAAAGCTGACATGCATAAAATCCACTTGGTCTTAGTTTTTAACCCTGCAGTTCTCTCAGCATTATACATTTATATTCATTAATAACTTATGATGAGAGATACTGTAAGAACATGGAACAAAAAACTTGGCTTTTAATAAGTCGACTTTGTTGTTGCAGATGTTACTACTACATACCTAACCTGCCCCTTTCAGATGGATTTGCCATATTTGTGATATTCACAAAATCTGAAAAACTGACCCTGCTGTATGGTTAAAGACAAAAAAAAAAATCTGCACCCAGAAACATTTGTGCATTTCCAGATCAAAGACTGTAATTACACAACAAAAAATGAGACAAATATATAACAAAAAAAAAATTAGAGACAGTCAATTCCAGATTGATAACTATATACCCAACCCAATTCAACACATCTGCATTTTGACAATCAAAGATCAACTCCTACTGTTGAATTCTGGCCTCCAAAGGTGAATATGACATATGTAGTGTTAGATTTGATTCTGTTCATGTGACATCGCAACTTTCTACAGGCCAAAGCTATTTCAATCAGCTGGTGTTAGCAAAAATGAAGATTGTTTGAATGTTTTTTGTTTGTTTTTTTTATACGAAAGGGCAATAGATGACTTGCAACATACGTCACTTCCCGTGCGCCAATAAGGTGCCGCCCGTTCGGTGAAAACAAAGCCTGCGTACATTGAATGAATTGGAGTTTATCGATTGTAAGCTTCAGATACACGTCTAAAAACTACATCTAGTTTTGTATCATGTAGTAAAAAAAAACGGAAGGCAAAGGATCAGCGGTTTGACTTTAGACACTTCACAGACAGAACGGTAAACGTTTTAAACTGACCCATAGACCCAATGCTAATCATAAGTGCCTGAATCAGACGTGTGTATTTTCGTATTAACACACCCGTGGATGCTCACGTTTTATGAGAAATGAGCTGACAATCAAAATATAAATAAATAATATATATTAATCCACAAAATGACTTGTCTTTTTTGTGCTATGTTAGCTTGATATCAAGAAACATACTTTTAACTGTAGCTAAGATTGTGCTTGTTTGTTTTATTCATGTCCCTAATTTATTGTGTTGGATTTTGTTAAGTTAAATTAAAAGTCTGATGTCTTGTCTTTACTGCAATGTGGAAATTTGTGGTCAACACATAAGTATAAAACTAGTGTACATACCCCTGGGCTCAAGCTACAGTTAGCAAGTTACTTACAATAATGGACATTATTATAATCCAATATCAAACACACAGAGCCTGGTCAAATATGTACATCATTTATTTGTTATAAAATGACTAAACTAATTTGAATAAATGAGCTCCTTCTAAAGACGGCCAGTGTGTGGAGCCGTTTAGCCGAGGCAGAGAAGCTAGCTCTAATCAGCAGACGTATCTTAATAAAACACTTTATTTTTCGACTGTTAGCTTTAGTCTCACACATCCTTACAAACGTACGGCTGTTTTTCTATGGCTCCAGTGGCTAGTTTTACATTTATTTGGCCAAAAAGGAGAAAAAAACTGAATATTTGTATCTACCGCCATTGACTTGAATGGAATGTTTTCACCGAAAGTGGGCGGGTACTTTTGTGGAGCAGCAAAAATGCCCGTATGTTGCAAGTCATCTATCTACAGCGATATTCGCTGTGTCGTCACCAGGTCGTCACTTGGCAAAACATTTAAAACGTAACTGACGCACACTGAACAAACAAGAAAAAAGTCAATGACTGTATCGTGCTGTGTGACTTTGCTCACAGGTTTGAAAAGAGCAACAAAGAGCTTCTACTGTGTTTCTAAAAAGTCTACACAAAGAAGAAAGCTTTGGATTTTGACCGTTAGGCCCTGATAAAAAAAAAAACAAAAAACTATCGGAGCTGTAAAACTATGATAAATATTAACCACTAAGACTATCACACAAAACGAAGTTAAAATTAGAAATGCAATTATCTATTATGGGCTTTAAACACTTGATATGATGACCTTACCCCGTGGCTCCCTCTGCAGGCCATCACCACAGGAGGCGTGACCTACCAGGACAAGCCGTGGCACCGGGAGTGTTTTCTGTGCATCAGCTGCAGGAAACAGCTGTCGGGCCAGCGCTTCACCTCCAGAGAGAACTACCCCTACTGCCTGGACTGTTTCAGCAATCTGTACGCCAAGAAGTGTGTGGGCTGCACCAAACCTATCACCAGTGAGTCAGCCGGCACACACAGCACAGACCGTCAATGTGATGAACGCTAATCAGCTCTTTTAACTTAATTATTAGCTTTTTTTGTGGCCTGGATTTGTTTGGCAAGAGTTAAGCTCATCCTATATCTGCTATTTCTGGTTTTTAGACAGATAATCACACAAACGTCACAAACTGGCTTTTGTGCTGCAGCTTCCTGGTCTTCGCGGTGACCTGCATGTGCACTCTCTCCCTCCCACATCCCACTTAAGTCTCATGAAGATTAGGCTTTAGAGCAAAGTCATACCTGTGTGCCTAACTGCTCCATCCCTTCACATACTTCTCCTTTTTGCTCCCAGCACTGTAAAATCCAGAGTCGTCTTGTGTTTTTCCTCCCAGGCCCGCGCCCTTCACTGCTAACTGGGCCAATGAGTTACTTAGGAACACTGAGGGTTTGAATGGCAGGTTAACAGGCCAATAGATAACGAGGTACCTCGTTATCTATTGGTCAACGTTTTACTGGCCTCATCATGTCCACAGTTTATATATTTTTATAATTCTTTTTTTGTTTAGCATAAGCACAAGGCTGTTACAAATCTATGCAACTGTTTTTGACCAAGACTGACAACAAACAACTTTTGAAAATCCTCCAGACAACCTTTAAAGTACTTATGGCAGGTTTTAATCTACTCATTTCACAAAGATACTGTTCATAAATGATATAACTAGGGAGTTGCTTAGCAACCATGTAATAAATTGGGCCAAAATTAGGGATGCACCAATCCAATACTGGGATTGGATATCAGTGTTGATGAAGGAAATTATGCTAGATTCAGCCGATACCATTGTTGTGCCTTTACTTGGACATAATGAGACTTATTTAGTGGCTGTTGTTGATCCAGAACATCTATCCATCCATCCATACATACATAAATACATAAATAAATACTACATACATCCATACATCATACATACATACATACATACATAGAGAGATAGAGATGCTGTAGCTATCTCTTTCCTGAGCATGTTTGACATTTTATTCAGATTAAGTTATTAAGTTGTGATTTGCACTATAAATAATAGTTACATAACACTACATGATCAAATGTCTTATTTTTAATAAGATAATAAAGTATTTCAGTTCTGCCACTAGTATCGGTTGATATTGGGTATCGGCAGATACTTAAAGTACCAGAATTTGTTTGGAACAGAAAAAGCTGGATCAGTGAATCTTTAGCCAAAACTCTTCTAATGTAAGAGGTTATCACTTATGAGATATAATAATACACAACATGCTCATTTAGTTAAAAATAGAAAATGTTTTTGTCTCTCTAGTCTGTGTGATGCCATTAGTTTAAAACTCTTTTCTACTTTTTTTTTATTCCTGTTTATTGTTTAAACTTTTCTTCACAGCTTGCTTTTAATTTATGTAAAACTATAATTTATATTTTCAGCTCATGTTAATCTACTAAATAAAATCAAAATGTGAAATTTGTAGAAACCTGTCATAAGCACTTTACCTCCAAAAAAACACCTGACCCAAAGTAACTCCAGAATGTCCCAGCAGAGGACTGACATGTTTAAAGTAGAAGTTTACCTCATAAAGCAGCTGTTGTTCTGTTTGTGCTGAGGCGCTTGTGCACAGTTTAGTCTATACCAGTAACTAATGTAACTCCAGATCTATGAATCTGATCATATTGATGAGTGATCGGTCTTTGGCATTAAAAAGCAACAAATAGTACATCTGAAATCTGGTTTATGACAAAGGTTCTCAAATTGTGGGTTAGGAAAAAAAAAGCTCTAATTTCTCATTTTATATAAACTTTTGTAATACTTTATGTTCCAATAAATCTTAGTATTCTAACTTGTCTCTATGTTCCTCTCCAGGCCTGGCGGGGGCAAAGTACATCTCTTTTGAGGAGCGTCAGTGGCACAGTGAGTGCTTCACCTGTATGCAGTGCTCCGTGTCTCTGGTGGGACGGGGCTTCCTCACCCAGAGAGACAACATTCTGTGCACCGACTGTGGACGTGAGAAGTAATCGCCAAAGTAATCAAAGTAACCTCCAAAGTAACCACCAAAATAACCGCTAAAGTAACTGCGCCAAAGTAACAACATTCTGTGCACTGACTGTGGACGTGAGAAGTAACCGCCAAAGTAATTAAAGTAACCTCCAAAGTAACCACCAAAATAACCGCTAAAGTAACTGTGCCAAAGTAATAAACAACATGCTGTGCACCGACTGTGGACGGGAGAAGTAACCGCCAAAGTAATCAAACAAAGTAACCACCAAAGTAACTGCGCTAAAGTAACGGCACCAAAGTAACTTCCAAAGTAACCAGCGAAGAGACTGCACCAAAGTAACTGCCAAAGTCACCGCCAAAGTAACAACAACCTTTGCACCGACTGTGGAAGCGAGAAGTAACCTCAAAGTATATATGCTAAAGAAGTAACTGCCAAAGTAACCACCAAAGTAACAACATCCTGTGCACTGACTGTGGATGCTAATCACCATAATAACCACCAAGTAATTGCCAAAGAAGTAACCACCAAAGTAACTGTCAAGTAACTGCGCCAAAGTAATCGGCCAAAGTACCTGCGAACGTCACCGCCAAAGTAACAACATCTTGTGTTTCGACTGTGGAAGCAAGAAGCAACCGCAAATTAAATGCAAAAGAAGTATTTGCCAAAGTAATCACCAATGTAACCCCAAAGCAACCGGCCAAAGTAACCAACCCTATTAACCGATAAAGTAACAACATCCTATGCCCTGACTGTGGATGCTAGACCGCCGAAGTAACTGGTCAAAGTCACCACCAAAGTAACAACATCCTGTGGACGTGAGAAGTTACCGCAAAGTAAACGCTAAAGAAGTAACTGGTCAAAGTAACCACCAAAGAAACTGCCAAAGTAACTGCGCCAAAGTCACCACCAAAATAACAACATCCTGTGCACCGACTGTGGACGTGAGAAGTAACCGCAAAGTAAACGCTAAGGAAGTAACTGTCAAAGTAACAGCTAAAGGAACCGGCCAAAGGAACTGACAAAGTAACAACATCCTGTGCACTAATTGTGGATGCTAGATGTAACCACCAAAGTAACCAACAAAGCAACAGACAAAGTAATTGTTAAAGAAGTAACCGCCAAAGTAACCCAGCAAAAATAATGACGTATTTTCACAAGTTTAGCATTTCATTCAGCAATTTTGACTTTTAAAATAGTGTGCTGTTTTATGTTCTCTTTTTCTGTAAATGGGCAATGCCATTTTGCGTATTTTGTGAGTGTTGGGATAAGGGAAATTTATAAAGAAAAAGCCCTCATTTCAATCCAGTAACCTAATCTCTTTAATCAGCTGTGGCTGCTGCGCTATAGACATAATGACTTCCACCAGGTGTGAATGGTCCGAACTGTAAAGCAAGTTTAATATTTAAAAATTATAAAAGACAATTTAGTTAATAAATACCTCAGATAAGAACATGTAAATTATTCCAAACTAGAATGTAGATAAAGAAAAAAAAAATGGTCAAAAATGGTATCATAGCATGAAGGTATAGTTAGTTTCTTGTGCACATGAGGTCTAAAGAAGATTGTGTGTCTTTATGATTTATTAGCTCTGATGCTGTTGCCGTGACAACACAAATAGGAGTTCTAAAACATGAGTTAGGAGCTGCAGAGGAAGTAGCACAAGGTCGAGCTACACATTTCATTACAAGAGGGAAGAACACACCTAATGCATTTACAATCAATGTATACAGAGCGGGTGCAGAACGAACAGAAGTCTAAGCACTGAAAAATAAAATCACATGTGTATTACTATCATTGAATGGGTCTGTAATTACAACCATAACAGAATGTCAGACAGAAAATTGAATGTTATTATAAAGCTTGAGTTGAGAGTTCAGCACAGACATCTTTCCTGTGCATAACTGTATGTGTTATTATGTCTTTCTGAAGTTTGTGTGATGCAAAAGAATAATAAAAGTTAATGTTGTAAATTACTGGATATGTTAGTGTTTTTATTTGCATGTGAATTTACAAAGAAATGTGATAAGGCCCACAGGGGTGTCGGACTGGGGGGGGTAAATGATACTGGTCTCCTTAGGGCCCAGGGCAAGAAAGGGCCCCAAGAGCAGGTTATTTTTGCTTGTGAGATACATATTGTTCCTCTAAAAGCAATTATTAGTGACGTTAGGGTGTTCATCATACTTTAAAACGTATGATTATGAATTGACCTTTTGTGTTAAATTTTATCACTACGTCTCAATCCAGCAACATTTTGATTTGTCAAAATGTCACAAGAATTTCTCTGTACATTTTTTGGCATGATTTAGAGTAAAGTTTATAGCTTAAAACAATTAGTTAAAATGTAAAAGAGTGCGTTTAAAACACATTCCATTTTATCCTTGTCTTTATGCGAATGAACCAACGCAGTAATTTTGACGCACACAAAAACACACACATAAAGATCATGTTTCCTAGTCGGTTATGGCGATAGAAATGTTGAAAAGTATTGATTTACTGAAGCCTGTCAATAGGCTGTAGATGACTATTCTAGAAGAAAATAAAACCCTAATGAATAGAAACATAATCTGAGTGGACTCAGTATTTAAAACACAAAATTATGTTTAGGGCCCATCAAAGAAATTTGTACCTGGGGCCCAGAATTTGGTGCTACGTCCCTGAAGGCCCATCATAGTTTTCTTTTTACTGACTCCTTTGAAAGAGAGTAGTGAGTTGTTTGGAAATTTGAAATATAAAGTTTGTGATACAGTCCAACCCTCCAAAAAAAATCAGTCCCACTGGAAAATATACTTGAATAACCCTGTATTTTTAATACTTTAGTTACTGTTGCACTATTGCTGATTGCGGATTCAGCCTATTCACAGTCTATTCATCGCTCAAAGTATTACAAAAAAGACAGATCATGTGACTTAAACACAAACGCTCTGAGCAGTGGTCTTTAAACAAAAACTGTTGTTTTGTTTTTGATGTTAAGTTATTTCAAAATCAAAATATATGAAATCATTACAAAAAACAGAACATGAACACGAAATGCTCTGATCACTAGTTTAGCACGAAATAAACTGAGCACTGATCTCTCAACAAACTTAAAGCTGGGGTACTTCATTTTTGGTTTGTTTATTTGTCTTAAAGTATTATAAAGTAAGGTAAAAAAAATCTTGAGGCTTTAACACAAGTGGACACATGTTCAATAAGTAAGTCAATTACAAAAAGATGAAGAGCAACACTTCCTAAAGGGGACCTATTGTGTTTTTTTTTTATATTTAGTAATAAACTAGAACATGTGCACATCAGTAATTTACCTTTGATTGACTGTAAAACACAAAGTTGATCTAAAATAACTTAAAAATAGGAACAGCTCTACTGACTTCCTGTTCAAAACTACATACTGATAAGCCCCGCCTCTTCACTTTAAAATGTGATTGTAAAAAGATTTTAAATGACAAATTATTATTGTTGGAAAGTGGCTCTGGACCGTTTTGAACCAGATACGTGTCACTTTGAGGATTAATCATAAGGAATATATCAAGTAAATACAAGTGGGAGGGATAGGTGGTAGGTGAGAACGGGGATTTCTGAGCACTTGAGCTGCAGCTGAAGAACAATACAAGATTACTCAAACATGCATGAATCAATTCAAATATAACTTTGAGTAAACTAATGATGAAGGAAGGCCATTATAACAAGATTAAAAACTTAGAAAAGTGATTTGACATAATAGGTCTCCTTTAAAAACATGATCAGAACAGAGCCGCATCTGTTCCTCCGACACTGCTATGAGCACTGATCTTTAAAAAAAAAATACTTAAAGCTGGGATACCTATTTTTGTCTGTTTGTTTAAAGCAATATCAAAATCAAAATGGCTAAAATTACTACAAAAAATACAAAACATGTGACCTTAACACAAAACATTTTGAGTACTGGTCTTTAAACAAAAAACTGAAAGCAGGAGTACCTATTTTTAAATGAATACATTTTTTTGTGTTTGTCTGTTTTTAGTCGTTTTAAAATCAAATTGCTAGAGTAAGAGAAAAACTTCGCACATCAGTTGCTCTAGGACAGGTGCGTGGGAATTTGGGGATGTCCCAAAAAACAGTAAGAAGAAAGAAAATCCCGCACACTGACTTAACTTGCACAAACGTGATTTATTCAGACATCAGACAATGTTTCATTTTTGCCTGATGAAGGCCTAGTGCCGAAACGTCGTCTGATGTCCGAATAAATCACGTTTGTGCAAGTTAAGTCAGTGTGCGGGATGTTCTTTCTTCTTAAAATCAAATGGCTAAAATTATTACACAAAAGACTCAAAACATTATTTTTTAAACAAAAACTTAAAGCGGCGCTACCTCATGTTTTTGTTGTAAATTTAACATTTGGTTTTTCCGCACTGTAAATGCAGCACTGTGGAAAAAATACAACTGCTGTGTAGGGCTGTGGTCGACTACAGCTATGTCCTATCGACCGATTAATCGACTAGAAAGGGGCATGGCAAAGGCTATGAAGCTAAAAAAAAGTATGTTTTTTATCTATTTATTTGACCCAAACAAAAATACTAAAAGTACTAAAAATTCATGCAAAAACAACAATTAATGCACCAAATGAATAGAAAACATGGTATTTCGGTTTACAACAGCAGATCAGAACAATGAATGGGTCCTAAATCTTCAACTAAACCACTACTTTTTGGCCTGTTAAATAAAAAAAACTAAATTTGGTCGACTAAGAAGCCATCGACCGATTAATCGACTAAATCAAAATAATCAATTTATTTTTGTATAGCCCAAAATCACAACAACAGTCGTCTCTGAGGACTTCCCAAGATTATTAATTTTAGCAAATATGAATAATAGGAAATCAAAATAAAACAATACACATTCAATGAAACACACTCATTCAATAGACCTGTTCAGAGCCTACATCATTTTGGGGGCGGAGCCATAAGTTTCTATACAAAACGAGTCAGCTGTACTAACGATATTAAATGGTTAGAAAACTTAACAATGACTTCAAACGAAGCTCTGACCATTCCTAATGTGTTCCTTGGGTTTGCACCAGTTACACATTTATAACTCGTGATTTTTTCGGGCTAACTAGCTAGCCGCTAAAATCTATAGAAAAAATGAGGGATCACTATCAAAACAAACACATGGCCTCAGAGTCATGTAAGTATATCCTCTGAGTCTTTTATACAATAATCTTCTGTAGAAATCAGCACAAAATATGCCACAGGTGCAGTTTACTGTGAGTCTAATTCTCCACTGATAATTAATACATAATTAACACAACTTGCACAAAAATCTTAAGTAATGTCATGGTAACTCACCTCCTGTACTTTTACGCAAATTACGTCGTCAAACTCATCAAGGATATGTATGATCAAAGCTTTTCTCTTGTGCACATGAGTTTTTTCCATCAAATATAAATAAATATCAGGTGCTGAATGTCGGGACACTTACTAACGTCATACTAACATTCAGGAGCTAACTGTACATGGATCTGGAGTCGCTTGCTGTTCGTTAAATTGAGTTTTTTAAGAGAGTTTTGCGATTTATTATTGAAAATGCACCTGCGTAGCTTGAAAAGCCTGAGACTGGGCACCACTCAGGGCTCCAGTTAGCGCGCGCAGCCATCTTTGTTTACTAACAGTAAATGGATCTATGAAACAAACACATTCAATTAAACATACTCATTCAATGAAACCAACACATTCAATGAAACTAAATGACTAAAGGATTTCAGCTCTACTGCTGTGTACTGTCTGAATTGAAGAATAAAGTGTATTATTTTTCATCAGCAGCCATCAGCGCTCTGATTGGCTGTGCTTGGGTGGTCGTCCCTTTATACTCTGTTGTCTGATAAAAAAAAGAAAAGTAATTAAGTGATAATCTGTTTATTAAAAGATTTGTTAGAGCGAAAAAGGAGTAAGACAGATTTAAATACCAACTTCCTGTTTTGCAAAATCTGGGACTTTATCTTTAAAAAATATATATAAAGTGTAGATGCAAATTTAGTTCAATCATTAGGCAATTGGATGAGTTTTTTTTTTTTTTTTTTTTTTACAACACAAGTTAGCTCATAGTTAATAGTGTAATTAACTAGTTCCATACATTTTAATTCGCTCATTCTGGTCACTCTTTTGACAGCCAATCAAATGTCTGCTTTTCCTCTAATCCACTCAACTATTGTCTTTCCAATTGTACCCAGAAATAACCCTTTCCACCTCCTCACACCCAGCTCATTCATGCCCTAAATCAAACTACGGCTACACCCGAGGGTCATTTGAGAGCGACCTAAAAAAACCGCTGCACTGGAGAGAGAGAGCCGTGTTTTGGTAGTAAATGTGTTTCTTGGAAGAGACAGTTGAGCAAGAGAAAGTGCTGACACGGACTTCCTGTCAGGATGAAGTCACATGGGGAGACTTTACACTGCACTTGTAAAAGGATTCACAGGAGCCAACACAAAGGTAAGACATTTGAGCTAAACATGGGATATACTGTATTTTATTTAAAGGGAATATAGTATGCATATTATGAATGAGCTTTTAACCTTGTAACCATAGTCTTTTGTCATCATTAGTGCATAAGGTTGTGTTTTTATTGAAGCAATCTAATCCTGTTTTATCCTGCAACTGAGGGTCAAGTGCATAGAAAATTCCCATCTTCACTTACCCCCTATCTTCTCCATATACTTAACTAAACATTCCACAAACCTGAAGTATTGTTTGCAGTGTAAATTGTATGGCTTTTTTTGCCCCAGATTATACTTTGTTGCCTTCAATGATGAAAAACATTGCTTACAGTTTAAATACAATTAGTTACATATACTTATTACAATTCTACACACTTAAGGAGACTATACTCGATTTTTTACAACAACAACAAAAAAGCACAGATATCCTGTTAATGTATCTATTTAGGTGAAAATTAGTCTGCACTTTCCTGACTGTTTAATGCTTTGGTTTGAAAATACCTGTGGATAGTTCATTCTCATCCCAATTATTACTTATGGAGAATTAGCGGAAACGTTCTAAAATAATTAAATATTTAATGGACACAAAGCGGACTATAAGTTACAGCCAGATAACCATTTGCAGCGAGTTAAAACCTTCACATATGAGAAAACCCATGTGCTTATAAAATGTGCAAAGCTAATGCTAATCTATATTTAATGTGATTATTAATGTTAAAATAACTCTACAAGCTGAACTAGGTTTTTACAAAAACAATTGGCCTGGTGATTAATGTATTTTTAAAAGTCAGATTGTTTGTAAGCATTTAGCATTGCGCCAAAAATGCACACTTTTATAAATACATTGTCTTTACCCAATGAAGTATATGCCTCGTATGTGAAGCTCTGAACTGGCTGCAGTGATTATCTGGTTGAAATCCGCTCTCTGCTTTGTGATTTTTAAATATTGATTAGTACATTTCTGCAAATTTCTCATGAGGACTAAATAGAACGAGATGGAACTATCAACAAGTATTACACAAACTGAAACTAGCCTAGTCACAGCTCTGTGAAAAGGGCCTATACTGTTCAAACTCTACTAACTTCATCTGTTGTTGTTAGCATTGTGGTTAACTGCCGTTAGTCACACTTAAAGGTGCACTGTGCAACTTTTTGGCCAAAAATAAACTTTAATAAATGCATATTTTTGTCATTTAGATGCCTTTGTTACACTAAATAAATACTAAAAATCTGCAGATTTACTTTAAGCGAGCTTGCATGGCCACAAAATAGTCTATTTGGCTCCAAGGAAGGACCACGCCAAATATAATGTCTGTTTTGGCAGAAAAGTGGTTCTTTTAGTTGATTTTGTTTATATTGTGGTAAAAAATGTATTCATCAAGTATTGTTTTAACTTTCTAGTTCTACTGAGTTGTGTAGATGGCTTTTCGATTCCAGAAAGTTACACAGTGCACCTTTAAACACACCATGTTGAACAATGCAAAGGCTCAGAATGCATTAGGTAAGTGAGTGAGATGTGATTGATGTAGGAAGTTTAAGCTTAATTATGTCTGTTCATTTACATTTTTTAGGAAGCTAAAATCGGGTATAGTACCTTTAAAATATCATGATAGGGCCATCGGTTTATTGTTTTTCGACTGTGGGGAAAAACTGACTATGGTGGTATCTATATTTTAAACTATTACTGGAAAAGTGTGTAATACTATGAATTCTTATAAAGACATTCCATTTGACTGCATAAAATGCAATTGTATTAGATGTAAATAGTAATTACTGGATCTACATGTAGCACATTTAATAACATAACCTGCCCTGTGGCCTGCTCATGCACAAATTAAATCAATGCTAGACAATGCATTTTGCCTAAGGATACATCAACACTTTATGCAGACATAAGCTTTCGGCCTTAGAATTTCATGAAGATGTGGCAAATTACCGTAGGCAAGATAAGAGGGAAAATGTATTGATATTTTTAAAGACATGGGCGATTCGCAGTGTCTATAGCTTTCAATGGCTATGCTCGGTCTAGTCACTATAATAAATTGAAAATATTATTAAATATATTATAATAGTGACGAGGTGTTTGTAGCTGGATGCTTGTTAATTTGGAGTAAAGGTTGCTTAAAAATGAATTGTTCTCCTTAACTTAACAGACTTTGTGACATTCACTTTGTCACTTTTTTAGAGAACTACTTCATGTGCCACAAATCTGAAGCAGTTCCAAGGCATCAACCTCGTTCCAGTTCTTTCAAATTTCAACTACATTCCCACTATGGCTTTCGAAGTGTTTACCATCTCCTGTGTCTATGAGAAGACGTTTGAAGCAAGAGAAAAAGACAAATTCTGCATTCAAAGCCTGGAATTCTACCACCCAAACCTCTACATTGGAACCAAGCAAGGATCCATCCACCATCTCGTCCTCTCCACCAGCGTTTCTCCAAGCTCCAACGCCAAAGAGATCAGGGTGAAAAACATAACCAGCTCTCCGGTCATGCGAATCCGCCTCGTGCCCGTTTATAATCATCTGCTGGTGCTCAGTAACCGTACTGTCGTCGCTCTGAACGTGTTCTCACTGGAGACCAACCAGAGCTTCAAGAAGATCCAGAATGTGTCTCAGTTGGAGCTCCTACAGCGAGACGACAGCGTGCAGATGGTCACGTGTTCCAGTCAAAAGAAGACGGTACGAGTGCTGGCTGTGGGGCTGGATCGATGGGAGGTTTTGAAGGTGAGTCAAGATTATTGTGAGAGGAAAAAAATTATGGTTTAGGAATTGTGCATTGTGAATATGCTGCGGTATAAGACGTTTTTTAAAAGGTTGGTTCTCCTGCATTCTCTCAACTAACTAGAAGAATGCAGCCAGAGTTACTTACATTCAACAGACTGCCTGTGCATATAGAGGCATTGATACAGTGCATCTACAGTGCGTTTCACTTAAAAAAAAGTAGTAACTGTAGTAACTTCTTCAAGTAGATTTTTACGCACTCTTTTATAAATGAGACCCCTGGTGGTTCCAAACGTTTTCATTTACGAATAATGGAGGTCACTGTGCTCATTGGGACCTTCAAAGCAGCAGACTTTATCAGTATCTTTTCCCAAATTTGTGCCTCAAGACAATCCTGACTCAGGTCTACAGACAGTTTTTTTATTAAATTCTGAAAATATATAAAAAAAAAATTTTTTTCACAATGTCATAATGGGATATTGTGTGAATTTTGAGGTTAAAGATTCATATAATACAATTTGGCATGGGGCTGTAACGTGACAAAATGTAGAAAACGTGAAGCTTGCTTGCGTCACATGTGGTGTTAGCCTGCGTCACATGTGGTGTTTGGTCTGCGTCACATGTGGTGTCGGCCTGTGTCACATGTGGTCTTTGCCTGTGTCACATGTGGTGTGTGCCTGCGTTACATGTGGTGTTTGCCTGTGTCACATGTGGTGTGTGCTGCGTTACATGTGGTGTTTGCCTGCGTCACATGTGGTGTATGTCTGCGTCATATGTGGTGTTTGTTTGCCTGCGTCACATGTGGTGTTAGCCTGCGTCACACGTGGTGTTAGCCTGCGTCACATGTGGTGTTTGCCTGCGTCACATGTGGTGTTTGCCTGCGTCACATGTGGTGTTGGCCTGCGTCACATGTGGTGTGTCACATGTTAGCCAATAAAGTTGTCTCCCAAAGTTAAGACGATCCAATCAAGTACGGCGATTCAGACACGTGACACTAAAAAGTCGGAAGTTGCTTGCAAGCGCCATTTCAAAACATTCAAGAAGGTGAACGAAGCTGATTCGGCTCGTGCTTCGGTTTTGAACAATGAACGTATAAACTCCTTAAAACGTGAGCACAAACCGTGTTGAGGGGCTTCAGACTGAAAAAATCCTTATGCTACATGTTTACGAAAACATTGTGTCGCTGTTTTGGTGGAATTTCCGGGTTTTCTGTGATTGGTTGACTCAGCGCTCGGAAAGGCCGCCCACGAAATTGATCCTCGGTGCTCCCCTCTCAGACCCTCACGGTTTGTAAAGTGTCTGTCAAAGTGTGTGGGGGCTTGCTGGTCAGGCAATGTCACATGTGGTGTTTGGCCTACGTCGCATGTGGTGTCGGCCTGCGTCGCATGTGGTGTTTGTCTGCGTCACATGTGGTGTCTGCCTGCGTCACATGTGGTGTTTGGCCTGCGTCACATGTGGTGTTGACCTGCGTCACATGTGGTGTTGACCTGCGTCACATGTGGTGTTGGCCTGCGTCACATGTGGTGTTTGCCTGTGTCACATGTGGTGTATGTCTGTGTCACATGCGGTGTATGTCTGCGTCACATCTGGTGTTGGCCTGCGTCACATGTGGTGTCGGCCTACGTCACATGTGGTGTTTGCCTGTGTCACATGTGGTGTCGACCTGCGTCACATGTAGGGCTGGGCACCGAAAAACGGTTCCTACTTGGAACCGACCGAAACGTTCGGGAAATACTGGAACCGAAAACATGACGCACTTTCGGTGCCATGTTTCGGTTCCTTGGCTTTAAATCTCCGCATCAACAAGCAGAAAACAGAATCAACAAACATGCCACGCTCCTACAATGACACGAACTGTTCTCCACAAAAAGCAAAAAAACACGTAACTAGGGCTGGGTACCATGAGATTTTTTTCGATACCAGTACTTTAACGGTACTTGCTTTTCGGGACCGGTTTCTTAACGGTTCTTTTTTCGATTCTTGCTTCTTTTCAAATATTAATTATTTTTTCAGCCTTTTAACAATGTTACATTTGTCAAACCACACAGTATAGTCTGTTCAGTTACGACTCAAAACAAAGCGCATGCAAATGAATCAGCTGTTCCTCATGTGGACTGCCACATGGGGGGAGTAAAGTTTCACTTTCACTTTCTCGCCACACACGGCACTGAAACAAAGGAGCGACACAAAAACTGCTCTTACCATTAAAACTTTAATCTCACTCTCTATGTGGAGACAAAAGGAGAGATGAAGAAGGCTGGATTACATATAGGCTATTTCTTACGGACTTATTTGGCTGCAGCACAGACGCGCCTCAGCGGTTCACATTTGGGATTCTGCTTTCATCTGCAGCGATGAGGAGGAGGATATTACGGCAGTTTGGATTATATTATGTGTTTGGTGACATTCTTCTGCATAAATTTCAGACTTTTACTTGATCACAAAGATTTATGGAGCTCAACAGGCAGACTTTAGACAGAAAGGGTCGCACTGAGGATGGTTTTAATTGAATATGGACCCGTTGTTTCTTCGTTTCTTCTATTTAAAAAGGTAAGCGGACACACTGCGGTTTGTTTGTGACACTTGCAGTTGGAAGGAGTACTGTCTCTTTGGGAGAAATGAGACGTGAATTGTCTCGCTAGCTGTCCTAAGGTCACGCGGTTTGTTTGGGAGAACGTAAGAAGTGAATTGCCGTGACATAGTAGAGTGTGCATTAGGCAGTTTTAATGTTAAAAGCAGTTTTTTTGTCGCTCCTTTGTTTCAGTGCCGCGTGTGGAGACAAAGTGAAAGTGAAACTTTACTCCCCCATGTGGCAGTCCACATGAGGAACAGCTGATTCATTTGCATGCGCTTTGTTTTGAGTCGTAACTGAAAAGACTATACTGTGTGGTTTGACAAATGTAACATTGTTAAAAGGCTGAAAAAATAATTTTGGGCTTATAATTAATATTTGAAAAGAAGCAAGAACCGAAAAAAGAATCGTTAAGGAACCGGTCCCGAAAAGCAAGTACCGTTAAAGTACTGGTATCGAAAAAAATCTAATGGTACCCAGCCCTAGTCACATGTGGTGTTTGCCTGCGTCACATGTGGTGTTTGGTCTGCGTCGCATGTGGTGTCGGCCAGCGTCGCATGTGGTGTCGGCCTGCGTCGCATGTGTGTCGGCCTGCGTCGCATGTGGTGTCGGCCTGCGTCGCATGTGGTCGGCCTGGTCGCATGTGGTGTCGGTCTGCGTCGCATGTGGTGTTGGCCTGCGTCGCATGTGGTGTTTGGCCTACGTCGCATGTGGTGTCGGCCTGCGTCGCATGTGGTGTTTGGCCTACGTCGCATGTGGTGTCGGCCTGCGTCACATGTGGTGTCGGGTTGCGTCACATGTGGTGTTTGGTCTGCGTCACATGTGGTGTTTGGCCTGCGTCACATGTGGTGTTGGCCTGCGTCGCATGTGGTGTTGGCCTGCGTCGCATGTGGTGTTTGGCCTACGTCGCATGTGGTGTCGGCCTGCGTCGCATGTGGTGTTTGGCCTACGTCGCATGTGGTGTCGGCCTGCGTCGCATGTGGTGTTTGGCCTACGTCGCATGTGGTGTCGGCCTGCGTCGCATGTGGTGTTTGGCCTACGTCGCATGTGGTGTCGGCCTGCGTCGCATGTGGTGTCGGGTTGCGTCACATGTGGTGTTTGGTCTGCGTCACATGTGGTGTCGGTCTGCGTCGCATGTGGTGTTTGGCCTGCGTCGCATGTGGTGTTTGTCTGCGTCACATGTGGTGTTTGCCTGCGTCACATGTGGTGTTTGCCTGCGTCACATGTGGTGTTTGCCTGCGTCACATGTGGTGTTTGTCTGCGTCACATGTGGTGTCGGCCTGCGTCACATGTGGTGTTTGCCTGTGTCACATGTGGTGTTGGGTGTAATTTAGTTACTGTAACTTAGATACTGTAACTAGATAACATTTTGAGTAACTAGTAGTGTGGCTTAGTTACTGTGAAACTCCTTGTAATTAAATTACAGTTACTAACAAAATTCTCTTAGTTACATTGAAGTTAAAAAAATCTACAAAAGTTACTTATTGTGTGAGATAAAACGACTCAGATACACAAATCAGCAGCTTAAACAGTGCCCAGAATACTTTTTAATGTTCTCACTAAATTTGAGCCTAATTAAGCAACTCTACTGTTGTTTGCCTTTGTTTAAAAGGCAATGATAACATTCTAAATCCCATTTTTGATCAATGTTTGCAATAATACACACAAAGTAATCCTAAAGTAATGTAACTAAGTTACTTTCTTGGGGCAATAACTAAGTAGTGTAACTAATTACATTTTTAAAAAGTAATATGTAATGAGTAACTAATTACTTTTTTAATACTTTTTCCCCAACACTGGTCACATCACATGTGGTGTTGGCCTGTGTCACATCTAGTATAAAAATAATTAAAACAGTTCATCTTTAAAACCAACAAAAGCTGTGTTACAGACAGGAAGGAAGCACAGCACTTTTCTACTTTCTGATGCAGATTCTATAGATTCAGCCTCTTTCATTGGGCATAGATTATTTAACCCTCCAAACAAAAACAAAAACAGTAGTTTTACTCTGACAACTTTTGGATTGCTCACAGTAGAGTAAGTTTAGTTTTTTTCTTCTCTAGACTTGCTGAATGTGCTGTTCTCCTCAGAGTCCTAGTCCTGTAGGATTGTTTTTTTCTTCATTATAAAGATCAAACAATCTTTTTAGTTCAAGATAATTTGCCTGTAATCTCTTTGAAAAGAACGTTGGCAGTTTTACAATAGAAGCAAACCGCAATGTTTCATTTAGCTTTTTTTTTTACAGTAGCGGTGGCGGCTGGTGGCATATATTTTGGGGGGTGCGCAAAAAAAAAGGGAGGGAGTTTTATACACAGCTCACGGCCCATCAGCACCATGTGCAGAGAACAACAGGAGCACATGGAAACACACACACACACCAACACAGCAACAAGCACCCACCCAACACACACATCATCACTAGAGTCTTTTGAAATAACCATGAGTTCTTTTTTTTTTACACATAACTTTGTTAGCAGTCTCCAACAGTGAAGCTAAAAACCAAATGTCTGACCTTTTCTCCTCTTGCTCCTGTTTGTTTCTCCAAAAGTGAAATGAAACTGATCCAGATCCTCGTCCAACTGAATCAACAGCTCCAAAAGTTTAGACAAAAGAAACAATATGCTAATATAATGTTTATCCTCCGGTGCTCCGCTGCGCTAGCATAAGAAAGCATGCTGATCATACTGAATCCTGATTGGTCAGTCACAAAATTTGTGAAAAAGTTTGTTTTTTAGACTTAATAAGTACTTGTAGCATAAGAGCAACGATGATAAGTTATTCTTTAGTCTCATTGTGACTGTTAAAGTAAAATGAAGTCAGTGAGACACATCAGAGCAAATGATCAGTGGTTTTCATTGGTCACATGTTGAACCATGACAGAGAAGTCTGTGACAGGAGTAGACTTCCCCAGGGACACTCAAATCACCGAGAGGTGCAGTGCCTAGCGCACCAAAAACGAGATTATAGCTGAGCTATAAACTAATGGGGTTGTGCACGAGAGTTTAGAGTTTCTCGCGGCACTTCAGGCCTTCCCATTGCTCTCTTAAGTGTTTGCTAAAGCCTCCTGCCCCAATGGGAAATCCCCATAGACTTCAGCCTCTCTTTTAAACAAACTAGGAACTTACTGAAGCTTATTTTCGTTTTTTTTTCAGGGTCAAATCAGGGAGTGCGGCGCTCTTGTGCCCCCTATTGACCAGCCGCCACTGTACAGTAGTTTTGATCATTTCTCTAACCACTCACATAACAACAGAGGTTCTTCTTAAACTTTTGATATACGAAATGTCAAAAACGTATGGATACACTTTTGTAACGCCTTTTTACCAAAAGCCAAAATGTAAAATACCCACGACTTTTGGTTGAAGCCACGTGGCAACATTTTCTTGGGTTCAACGGGTAAGTTTAGGTAAGTTTACTGGGGCTTGGGGGAGGTTAAGATTTACCCGTTAAACCAAAAGAAAATGTTGCCACATGTTATTTGTTGTTGTCAAATTCTCACAATTACCACTTGCTTGTTCTCATAGTATGTAGCCTACAACAATAGCCTAACTCCTTGCTGTCCCTGTTTAAAGGAGATCCCTCTGGTCCACGAGCCCTTGGCCCTGGCTGTAGATGGGACCAGTGCGTGTGTGGGCACCAGTGAGTCGTACCTCCTGTGTGACCTTCAGACGGGCCACAGAGACGACTTGTTTCAGCACAGACACAGCAGACAGCAGCAGCAGCAGGTCCTGGTCAGCTCTGTGGGAGGAGGAGAGTTCCTGCTCAACGGGCCTGGAGGTCTAGGTAAGAACACAAGACATGTTATAGAGACAGGAGTTTGAACGGAAGGAGAAAAAACTGACTGCAAAATGTGTTCAGATAAAGAAATTCGGCTCCCCAATTAGACCCAAAGATTGCACGAGGCCTCCCAGTAATAATTCACAGTAATTTCAAAATAATATTGACTCTTTGGACGTGTCGTCAAAAAGGCAAAGATGATTATAGAAATATAAAGGGATTATTGGTTTATCAACACAGGGAATGTATTGTAGTATTGGTATTGGTTTAAACAACTAAAATTACGATGAATATACCCAAGTCTAGATTGTAACTTTGGCAGCGTGATTTTACTTTTTACTTTTTTTACTTAAATGGCAAATATGCCCTTCCTCATGCACGGAACCAAGAAACACTATGTAGTAAAGCACACACGGCAGCCATCAAGAATTAAGTTAGCGCTCTAGCTATTGGCTGCAAAGTAAATCAGACATTGTAAGTAATACAACTGATCTTGCCTAATGAGTAGCTGCAGAAATGCTCAAAATGAGTCTGGATAATTTCTAAACTTAAAATAGTTCTCAGAGATGACAGCACAGATCAAGGGCATTCGGAACAGTTCATTTTGGAAAGAAAAATATTCTCAATGCGTTTTCTTCTATATCAGACAAGTATCGGTAAGAGATGGTTTATTACCTGACTAGTTTCGACGGTCACTTCCGTCTTCGTCAGAGGCGTTGCACGTTGCCTAGGTGACGTGTCTTATCAGCTGCTGTTCCCAGACGTGGCCAGCCCAGCAGACCCGGACGGTCTACCGGGCTGACCACGCCCCCGCCGCTCGGTGGTTGCTGGAGAAGGTTACTCCACGTACAGGAGCGTTAAAGCTCCCTCGTCTCGATTCAAAGTGCGTGGGCCTCGCTTTCTGATTTCTAGCGAGGCCCACGCACCCAGGCGACGTGCCACGCCTCTGACTAAGATGGAAGTGACCATCGAAACTAGTCAAGTAATAAACCACCATACCGATGCTTGTCTGATATAGAAGAAAACGCATTCATAAATACTTGACAGACATGATGAACATCCCTAACCTAAGATATTTTCAAACAAAACTTCAGCAGTGTTATTGACGAGGAAGCAATTCTTTTCATATGTGCTCTTTAGGTAAATTTACACAGATGAACTTTTGTACTTTTATTCAAGTAAAGCAGTTTACTGTACTTTTCTTTTAGTAGTGAACGTCAGTACTTTTGCCATCTCTGCTACTACTAATAACAATGTAATAAAAACCAAATAAATATAAACCTGGACATGCATTTTAAGGTATCTTAAACCTAGTTTGAATTTGACACCCATGCTGTAATGCTAAGCAAGATGTAATGTCTTTGAGATTCTTTGTGATGCGACTGAGCCTAAACCATTAGTAGTGAGAAAACTGAACCAATCATAGATAAGTCTTTGAGCTGAAGCCAAAGGAAGAGCACATATTTTCAGATTCTGCCAAAGCATGTCTGGTCTACAATGATCCGATCTCGTCTCCTAATCCTGTGCATCTTGGCCATGCAGCTCGGGGTTATTTACTCTCTCTCTCCGTCTCCCTGCAGGCCTGTTTGTGACGGCGTCGGGAGTGTGCCAGCGCCCGCCCCTGCACTGGTCCTCGGGGGTCCTGGCAGCCTGCGCGTGCCCTCCTTATGCCCTCTGCCTCCAGGTCCACGAGCTGCTAGTCTACAGCCTGTTGGACCAGCAGTGCAAACAGAGCATGAGCGTGAGGGGAGGACTGGGACTGGTGCCTACAGCAGGTAAGGTTAACACGCACAAACTGATTTTACACATTTCTAATAGATATATCAACTGTCTCAGTAGGCGTGATTGACAGATGAATTAGTCAATTAGAGATGTCTAATGTCTAACAAATACTATATCATGGGTGACTGACAAAACTCTAGAATCATCAAGTTTCTGACGAATTTCTGCCTTGCTTGTGGACTTTGTTAACCATTTTGAGACCTTTTTGAAAAAAATAAGCCCTATGGCTTTGAGATTCACCTTTTCAATAATGGTCTAGTCGTCCTATGTTCAAACATCTTATCTTAAAGAGAAGCTAAACCCTAAAATAAGTTTTTTTTATCTGTTAAACTATGTATGTGGTGTTTAAATAGCATGGTCTAACTGTTCTGAGTCATTTTTTGGCCTTTTTAGTGCAAACTGAGCAAATTAGCAGGTTTCAGGTCAAAATAGTCACAAACTGGCTGTGTCTCTCATGTCAGCTCCAGGTTCTATGTGACCTCAGGTGTATTGTCCATTCAAAATCAAGCTTTAATTGCAGACACCTGCTGTCAGTCCAATCACACTGCTGCTCTCCTCTGAGCCCCTCCTTTCTCCTTTTCCAATGCTTTTCAATGAGTTTGCTGGTTTGTGGTTGGAGTTTAGGGGGTGAGCTTCTCTTTAACCTATCTGAGAGATCACCAACCTTGTTGCCAGAACACCACATTTCTGTTTATTTTATTTACGAATTTATTTGACAGGGACAATGCAAACAAACATAGCTACAAAACAGAGCTTACAGCTGATGCGATGCATAGAGTTTATAGCAGGTGCTAAGTTCAATTTTCAACTCCTGGTTGGGCTTTTCTAAACATTACAACATACATTAAAACACTTTCCTATTATAAATACATCAGACACAAACACATTTGACCATCTCTCCTCTCCTCCTCACAAACTTTTATACTATTACAAGTGGGTACAGTTTTGGTTTGTTTTCAGCCAATGCTTAACTCTAGAGGTGAACAATTTCATTTCAGAAATGTTCTTTATTTCAGTGGGCAATGAGTTCCACAGTTTACTGCTCTGATATGAAAAAGACGACTGTCCAGAAGAGGTTCTACACTGTGGAATTTGACAGTTTTTGTTTAAGGTGCCTCTTGTCTCTATATGTTTGTACTGAGTGGTTCTGGAGCCAAAATGTTGATACATTTGAAACATAATTTGAGAAAACATGATTTTAAGAAACTTTCAAAACTTAACAAATTATACTTTTTAAGGATATGGCAATGATGAAAGTTCCTGATCCATAATTGTGATTGCCTGGTTGTAGAGTGAACCGAGTGGCTGAGGGAGCTGCCTGGGCCCATGCTGTCATGCAGTATGAAATATGTTCTGTTATTTGCAGCGCTCAGTGCCACTTGCAGAAACCATCCTTCCAATAAGAACTGTGACTTGACCTAGATATGGAAAATATCAGCGTCCAAGACCTCAGAGTAGTTTAAAGCACATCTCACAGGAACGCTTGACCCTCCATTCTTCAAAAGATGAGGAAAGGATACTCTCTGGTCTGCTAAGCATTCAGTCCATCCGCAATATCTATATTTTTGTCAATAATCTTGTTAATGAACGAGACTGTTTGATGGTTGTAGAAATCTGGTTAGCTGAAGCCATCTAACCAACGCTTAGGTGTGTCCTTTAAACTACAGCTTCCTCAAAAATCCAGAGAAGGGAAAAGGGGCAGCAATTTATAGAAAACATTTGAGACCAAAAGTGAGTGCATTCAGCTACTTTAAATATCTTGCTAGTAAACTTCAAACATTTTCAAATTTTAACTTACACCAGAAAGAGATTATATAACTGCTGTTTTAGCTTCACTTCCTGCCTTCACTGCCTACTCATACACATAGAAGTGATTTTAAAGTTCTTTTTTTTTTTTACAAAGTTCTAAAGGTCCTTACTGGAGTAACCTTACTAGTTCTCTTGTAAACTTTGTGTCTAGCAGATCAACTAAGTCAACAAAGTATTAGGAAACAAAATGTTTGATGCAGCGTTCCACAAAATTGCACCAAAGCTACAGAACTCCCTCCCACTATACATTAGACGCTCCTGCATTTCAAACAATTTTAAAACTAATAACTTAAAAAAACATCTTTTTAACCTGGCTTTTAGTTTAAGATGTTTTACTTTTGTGCTTGTTGTTTAAGCACACTGAATAGCAGGTTTTGCATGAAAAGTGCTCTATATGCGGCCCAGGGACCAGATGCGGCCCTCGGACAGTTTCAATGTGGCCAATGACACATTTTTGAGAATAAGTGTTACTTTTTTATATTTCTTTTATTTGACTGACTTGCCTATGGAGCATGTGTTTTTGTCTAGTTATTATCAAGGTATCACGCAGTTGTAAGCAAGTGTTACTAACGTATCACAATGCAAGGTCAAAATTGTGGATGAAAAAAACTTTTATTTACAAAAATGTGCTTACAACAATGATAATTTGTTACACCAATGACCGTGGTCCGGCCCTCCACCACTTATCCAGGTTTGAATATGGCCCTCGGGGAAAAAAAAATATTGCCCACCTCTGCTCTACATTCTCACAAACCTCTCCTCACCCTGTCTCTCTCTCCTCACCCTGTCTCTCTCCATTCTCCTCTCTCTCTCTCTTTCCTGGCACCTGTTCTCAGATGGAGCGTTGGTGTTCACAGACAGAGGGGTGTTCTCCGTGCTCTCTGTCCCGTTACAGGAGCAGGTCCACAGGCTGATCTCTCTCTCCTCTCCTCTGTTCTCAGATGGAGCGTTGGTGTTCACAGACAGAGGGGTGTTCTCCGTGCTCTCTGTCCCGTTACAGGAGCAGGTCCACAGGCTGATGGAGCAGGAGCGGCTGGATGAGGCTCTTCTGCTGCTGGAGTCAGAGCACAGCCACACACTGGACTTACACGGGGTTGGTCTTAAACATCAGTACAAATGTATTTTGTAATCATTTTTACATGATAAAGAAGGTTAAGGTTACTTTCTAGAGGTTAATATAGAAAGCTAAAGCCTTCAGCACTCTACAGAAGTTTTGGACTGATTTTAAGCTTGACGTGCCCCTCTACAAGTTCAGGAGGTGTGGCCAGAGTAAGGATTTTCGTATGTGCGTCACTACGGCTCTGTTAGGACTATTTGTCAGGAGCATCATGGTGATGTTCACCTGCTGCATGAGCGAGGACCTTTACAACAGAAACATCTGGTGCATCTGCCTCGTGACGTTGCCTCTGAAAATGTCAAGTAAAGAAGAAGCATTGCCTCATAGTCTGTAAATAAATGTAACACTTTGCGCTCATAGTTAAAGTGTAGAATTTATTTATTTTTTTACCTCTAATGAGCCTCCACTTCCTGTGACTTTATAAACCTGCTTTATTCCTCTTTTTTTTTTTTTAGAAACCTCTGCGCTCGATCACGTGACACACGACTGTTCTCCGCTTGCTGCTGCTCACAAGTCTGTCCATTGAAAAGTGGAACCAACAATAGGTCATGGTGTGCATGGGTTATTTTTTAGCTCAGAGCTTTGCGTACTATTATAAATCCTTGACAGAGTTTCCATGTTTTGGAGGGTTTAATCTTTGGGGACACTTAGTCTGTTGTCCAAACGAGTTGTCAAAGCAGAACTCTCCGTTGGTTTACAGCGCTGCAAATGTGAACGTTAGCATCAGCGGCCAGCTCTATCTACAGTGTTTTAAATGTTTTTATGATCTAAAAAGCCTGTGCATGCTGTTTTAAAGCCAGAATATTGGTGCGTTCTAGTCGTCCTCGAGGTCGAACTCGGACCTCGAGTGATGCTTTCTCCGAGTGTTGTGTGTTCTAGTGGTTAAGTCGGATTACTTTTACAGTTAAGAGCCAATCAAGTAATAAATAGCTTGGAAACTGCCCAGAACAGCCAAAATACGGTCTCTTTATGTCAGTTTATCAACTCGGACATTGCAGTTACATTTACAGTTTGTAAAACATCGCAAGAGAGTGAACTTCTGCTTTTGTTTACATTAGTCCGTGTAGCCGTTAGCAACAATTAGCATTGCAGCACAAACAGCAGGTTTATAACGGCAGACGTGCATGAGCGCAGGAGCGAAGTCACAGAGGAGAGTGAACTGTACAGACAAACTAAAGACAAATAACACAGTACGATCAGTAGTGAAGCTGTCGGAGGTTTTTCTTTCTCAAAACGCAGGCGCTGCCATGTTCCATTTTCTACCTCGGACGCTGAAATTCTCTCCGAGGATCCGAGTGAGAACTCCGACTTTGAGGGCTGTTCCAGTGAGAATTTACAGGTCGGAACTCGGAAGATCCGAGCTCCAAGTACCACTGGAACGCACTATAAGTCCACACGTCTGGTACTAAAGGAGCCCTATGGTGCAAAATCTTTTTTTTTTAGGTTTTACTTTGATTTAACTGCCTTCTCTCATCATTAGTTTACTTAAGTTTATTAGAATTCTTTCTGTCCACACCTACCACCTATCCCTGCCACTTGTCTGTATTTAATTGTGTTATTCAAAATAACTAGTAAAGCATACATGGTTCAATATAGTCACAAAGCCATTTACAACAAAACACAACATTCTGTTCTTACACTGAAGAAGCATTCTGCAGTTTTGCATCAGTTTTGCAGTTTTCCACGGAAGCAAGTTTTTTGTGTTCATTTTGTGTTTTCCAAAAACAAAATGTAAATTACTGACTAAATATATTCTAGTTTATTACTAAATATACTCAAGGAAAAAAGAAACGCAACACTCAGTTTTCAGAGTTTTTGGGGGGCAGAATAATTTTATTTTTGAGATCCGCCTGTTTCATATGAACCCTACATCATTTTTTAATCCTCAGGCCAACTCTTGTGACGTTTACACATTTTGGAGTTCAAAAACACAACCAAACAATAGAGCAACCCCCAAACCAAAAGTGAGTTTCATCAGACTGTCGATAGTTCACTGACCCCCGTTGGCCCTGGACAGAGGTTACTCAGCCTCATGGATCGGCAGTAGTGTCTGAGTTGATCCTGTGGAATTGCCGCACTCAGCTGCTGCTGAGTTTCTCCTATAGTGTCTGTACACCTGATCTCGACCATCTGCTCTGAAGCACTGGAACCTTTTTTTGTCACTGAACACGACTTGTGACCACCTCTGCAAAGTCCAATGACGATGTGCAGTGCACCAGTCGACCCCAGCTCGGCGATGTGGGGGTAAGCACTGATCCAACATATGGCCAATATGGTCGAATACAGGTCAGCATGGAGGCGATTATGGATGATTCTGGCCAACACTGGCCTGTGATGTGTCCCAATGGTCTCGGCTGAGGTTCTGGTGGCAGCTGAACCTGTTACAGAGATGTGCAGGGCGGTTGGCGCGGTCTTGTGCAGCGGTCATTACACGGGGGTGACCAGTACGAGGGCGGTCGTTAGAGGAACCAGTGGCCTGGTATCGCTCCACAAGACGACTAATGGTGGAGCGGTGACTCCAAACACCCTGGAGACACAAGACAACAGCGTCCATAGCTCCATCCCTCTCTGGTTGAGACAATCGTGGCATCTTGAAGAAGTGTGTTTTTGGCTTCATTCTGGTGCCTTTTATAGAGAAGACTTGAGCACAGTTAACCAGAGGTAAAAGTCAACTCTGAGTTTCAAACATGAGTTTGTGTGAATAAACGACCCTGTAATGCACTCTTTATTGTTCTCACAATCAGTCAAGCCAAACCAAGAAATCTGTTCACCTGTCTTCAGTTTACTGTGGACTGAAACCAAGGTGCTAGCCTGTTTTTCTAAATGTACTCGTTTTCTAAGGAATTTTGAAAATTAAAATGTTGCGTTTCTTTTTTCCTTGAGTGTACATATAAAAACACAATAGGTCCTCTTTAATGAATAAAAAGACTCTGAAATTATCTAGCATCTTTCAAACTTGTTTCACTCTCTTTGACTCTTTTAACAGCTCAATAGTCACAGTACCACACTGCCCCTAAAGGCTGGGGAGAACTGAATATTGATATTGACAGCCAGAGTATCAGTAATGAAGTTTTTTTTATATATTGATATAAATCTAAGAAGTTATATTCAAGCACAGCCCTAACTAGCCAGCTGAACATTCTTTTACAATTATAAAAACCGCTTTAATGAGTCCTATAATGGTCCCGTCCCTTCCGTTTTTCAAGCATGCAGAGTTACACGTAGAGAATAAGTATGCACTGCAGTGAGACCCAGCTGGCAGGGCATCAGAAAACAGCTCCTCTGAAGGTGTGTGTATATGTGTGTGTGTGTGCGTGAGGCAAGGGCGAAGCGACAGGACGGCAGATGGTGGACGAGATTTGGCCAAATGAGTCAATGTGCAGTTTGTCACGGTTTTGTGCACTTGGAGAAATGAGAAATGTGAAGAGGACATTCCAGGTGAACCGAGGCCAGGATATTTGAACATTTACTAAGATGTAATATATATTTTTGCGGTGCTGGTAAATAGGTTGTTGTGGCAAATGTGAACAGCCTAAGTAGCTCATATCTAGTGTGAGATTGAATCATGATGAGAATAATGTGAAAGTGTCGTTAAAGGTGCACTGTAAAACTGGTGAAGTGAAGCCACACAGAATGGTAATATCTAGAGCTGCTCCATTATGATGATTATTTAAAGGTGCACTGTGTAACTTTCTGCAGGTGAAAAGTCAAGAACATAATTAGCTAGATTTCACAAGTTAAAACCACACATTCTGAATGGCTCTAAATATGTTTTTTGACCTAATACTACACTAGTCACTTTTCAATAGAAACAGACATGAACGGGCCTCCTCCAGGACAAATAATAAGTCCATTTTGTGGTCATATAAGTCAGTTCAAAGCAAAGATGCAGTTTTGTATTATTTATTTAAAAATGTAAATGACAAAAATGTGCTTTTATTCAAGTCTTGTTTTGTCCAAAAAGTTAGGCGGTGCACCTTTAAATCATAATTTAAATCACAATTATTCAAACAATGATTTGCTTAGACCAGGGCTATTTAACTTACTTTTAATGAGGGCCGGATTTTTCAGTGGCCAGTGACCTCTGGGACAGAGGTGTATGATGAGCCACAGTTTTTATTTGGGTTCTCACAAAATATTGCTACATTGTAATACTGTTATAACATTGTAAGCTTCTGATAAGTAGATTCTAATACTAAGAATCAAATCAGTAAATAGGAAACAAACATTTTCTAATGTGTTGCCCAAATTTAATTGATTGGTGGGCCAGATCTGGCCCCGGGCCTTATGTTGAATAGGCCTGGCTTGGAAGGAGTGCAAAGCATTTGCACCTCTCAAATGCAGAGTCATGAGATAAAATTAAATAGGTGCTATATATCACAGAAATGGGCTACTGTAAATTTACAAAGTCATGTAAATTTACAATTTAGAATACATAAATGTATTCTAAATTGTAGAATACATTTATGTATTCTACAATTTTTCCTTCATAGAATGTCCCCTGAAATACATTTATGTATTTTACAATCGACTTTTCCAACTCAGTTAAATATCTGAGTGCTTATGAGTTACACACTTACACACTTACGAGTTACAGCTAATAATCACGATTACTCAATAACACAATTTTTGTTATCGATTACAGCAAGAATCATACTTGAAATTTGATTACTAGCACAGCTCTAGTACTATCTCTAATGCAATTATTGGTTTATGCCATATTCATGTGTATATAACTGAATGGAAAGTCATGGCAATGTCTGAATCTGTTTAGTCGAAGCATCTAAACCTGGAACTAGCCAAGAAGTCACGTTTCTTGCTAAATCCATCCGAGAGAAAAGCACAAACAACTTAAAATCTCAAGTCTTCAAATGTATGCAGTTTTTTTTTTACTGCAAGTCAAAATAGTCCATTCTTCTGCTAAAATCGGACGAAATACGTCCGTTAGTGCCGCCATATTTGTCTTAATAAAGTGCACTTCCATCCAAATCACAATGATTTCACTGCTGCGCTGTAATTGGTCCAGATGACCATGGCCATTAAACTGGGCCTCTCCAGATGGATCTAAAAGTTGTGAAAAGTGCTTGACCCGTGTACATTTACGTTCCCATTTTAATCCAACAATGTTCATTTTGTCTTCATTTACTTCAGAACTTAGTTTTCTTTTTAAAGACGATGTGTTTTAAGGTGTATTCACCTTGTCGACATGTTTTGGTTGCAGACTGACCACGCCTCCTGTCGCGGGATGGTCTCTGGAGGAGGGTGTCCTGTTGCTGTTCCACTTTCTGATCTCAATAGCCTCCTGAATCCAGCGTTATTTTTGTTGTTTTTCAGATCCAATGATTCAAGCCCCACCCCAATCCATAATGTGGTTATTTCTCTTGCAGTGTTGATCTGCTTTTTCTTTTTGTGTTCTAGTGTGTTCTTCCTGATGTTCCTTTTCACACTCATTCTGATGTTCTTTCTTTTGGATGTTGCCATAACCACATTATGGACAAGCGAAAAAATAAAAGTGTGTACATCAACAGGCCAGAACAGAAGTAAAACTATCAGGTGCTCTCCAATGATATAACTTACTGAAGGAAAAAGAGAAGGAGATCTGGGGCACTCTGACTTAAGGGTCTGTGATAGACCAACACAACCCCGAGTCGCTGTCAGGAGGGTGGAGCAACCCAGCGTCTGTTTCAATCTGTTTGGGCTGCACCGATGTGAAAAAATATTTACACAAATCAGTCCAAACGGCCACCAGTCGTCAACAAATGCAGAGTGTGCATGCACATGACGTGCTGCTTAACAAAAAAGAAACATAAACATAAAGAAACGTAAGTTATGCGTGAGTAGTCGTCAAACTCTGACGGGGAACAGGCATTTCTAATCTTAAGTCAGTGGTTAAGCTCAACTTCTATTTCCTGCCACAGTCCAGACTTTATACTGCGGTTGCTACAACTTCTCCCTCTTTGTTTTCCTGGGTCTAAATAGTAGCCGTTCTCTGTACTTACCTGTGCTCGGCAAGTGTTTTTCCACAAGCGTATTTTTCGGTTTTCCACATGATTTTCCAGCACACTGATTCACTGGTTCACTAGCAGCCACGGGCCAATCAAACAGCTGCGTATGCGGCAAGTGGTGTCACAGATTCTGCAAACCCTGCCTCCACGACCGGCTCCGCGCTCCTCTGCCCCCGACAGCCTCATTCACACCAAACACACCTGAGCCACTTCTCAGCAAAAGTAGTCAAACCGGTTCAGACCACATTATGGATTGAGATGTATCTCAAGTCATTGGATCTGAAAAATACAAATGTAAATATAAGGAATCTACTGATATTTGAAAGCACCAACAACATCAACAACCATGTGTTTCTCTTTTCCTGGAAAACCCTCCTCCAGAGACCACCGGGCATAGATCAGACTGACCACACCTCCAGGAAGTAGCTGATAAATGACACATCAAAATAGTCAAAGATTTTAAAGATGGTTTGTTTTTGGTAAACCTTAGTTATTTTATCCAAGTCACTTCTAAATCCATAACCTTTTTAAGCAAATCCAATACAGCTCCATTGAGAAAATGATACTAACAAATCAGACTATGCAGTGGTTCTGTTGTGTTCTTACCTGAGCTGACGTGTCCCACAGGAGCTGCACAGGACCGTCATGTGTCGGGCTGGATTCTGTCACTTTTACCAGCAGAGATTCACCGAAGCCACAGACCTGTTCATGTGAGAGATTTTACTTTTACATAAGCATTATTCATTTACTATAACTATTAATTTACTATTGCTTCAACTGTTGTGGAGACAATGTAATGCATTACTGTAATTATATCAAAACATTTTATTCCAAAATATTAGCCAAAATACTATATTTTGAAGTTCTTGAAATGAGGACTTGTGACGTAAAATCCTCTATTTTGCCACCTTTAGAGTTTGTAACCATGTCATTACTGTGTTCTCTCATTATTAGTTTACTCACAGTTGTACATGGATTGTTTCCTGCATGTCTGAGTAATCTTGTATTGTCCTGCTGCTGATGCTCCAGTGCTCAGAACATCCCTGTTTTCACCTTCCACCTATCCCCGCCCACTTGTCTGCATTAACTTGCGATTTCTCAAAAAAATTCTAATATTGAATGAAACATATATCGAAATGGTCAAGTGGCAACTTTCCAACATTAAAAGAGTCATTTTAAATCTGCTGCTTGATACAGTTACCCCGGTCTCACACTGGATCCAGTCTGTACTCCGGTCCGGCGTACGGAGGCTTTCCGTTTCTTGAAAAGTAATGAGAGGCTCTCACACCGTGATCCGTCCGGTCCGGCGAGCCGCGCGGCTCTGCTCCGTACGTCCGATCGTTTCCGTTTCATTTAAAATTTTCCGGACTGTCGGAGGCTCCGGAGCCCTTTTTGGTAAAGTTGTGAAAAGAAGACACGACAAACAGGAAACCAAACGCTCGCGGGTGAAGAGAATCCGGTGGTTTTCAAAGTAAAAACATTACGTTTCTGCTACTACAACAAATACAGGAAAATGCTCGACATATACACGACTATTGAACACACAGGAGGCAAATAAACGTCCCGTACTTACCCATTATGCGTCGAAAAATCCAACAGAAAATGAAGTGACGTGAAATAAGCCAAAAACTCGGCGCAAGTGTTCCTTGTTTACATGTCCATGTGCCAGAGATCACGTAAACTCCCTGAAACTCCCAAGTTGAGCGTGAATCCTCGTGAACTCGTGGTCTCGCGAGGCCAGCAGAGTCCGTACATACGCATGCATATTCTGGAGGCAGTGTGAGTGACAACCGGACCCAGACAGATCCGGATCTGGATATGGATCTGGATCTGGAGGCAGTGTGAGCCCGGTGTTAGACTTATCAGTGCTGCAGTTTTGAACAGGAAGCAAACGGATTACTTCATATTTATAAGTCGCTTTAGATCAACTTTGTGTTTCACAAATAAACAAAATGTATATATACATATGCCACAGTTTCCCTTTAAATACATGACAATAAACAAACTATGACAAATACACTACACAATTTAGAGCACAAAAACAAATGTCTGACTCTTTATGAAGCTGAGACGATAGATTTGTCCTTTGACATTAGTCATAACTGAAAACAAGCCCTGCACAAAAGAACATCAGATGTTATGTCCGCTAAGGCTCACTAGCCTGTTGCCTGGAAAATTCAGACAATATACACATTTATTGTCTGACCACCCTTTTGAATTTCAGTGGATGTGATTGACAGATCCATTAACCAATCAGGGACTTAAATCATCTCCTTTGTTTCATCTGCTTCACGCAAAAAAACGAATGTGATTGGACAATGCATTGTGGAGTTGATCTGAAACACAGGCAAACTAGCCTGGGCCTCAACAGAAATGTGCTTAGAAATAACATTAAAAAAGGAGGTTTAGGTGGAGCCCATTAAAAAGATCCTATTACTTTTTTTGTTTTGTTTCTTCATATACAGACGGAGCCTGATTCATCTTAGAATTGTTGATTTTAAGGTTCCAAGAAGTTAAGATTAATTCCAAACTAATAGATTATTAAAACAATTAGTAATCAAATAATGTTAACTGGTCTTTCTTTAGGTTCCAACATGAGCTGTGGAAAAGCTTCACAATGAACAGAAATACATGAAATTGTGTACATTTAGGGTTTTTGGTGTAAACACTAGTTTGCCTGAGCCTGTTGTCAATTTAAGGAATAGTTTCAATTCTTGATACTAATTATGATAGCACAACGATAATTAAAAATGCTCTTTTGGCATCAAGAAGACTGAGATTTTCAACAAAATACAAATAGTTTCTTTATTTAAAAAATGGTTTTAAGCTAGCTTTGATAAAGCTCATAAATATTCTAAAACTAAGTATCACATTAGAATCTAGTTGTAGTATTAATTATTATCCGATTTATACTTTTGACAACCGTTGAATCAAATTTTCACGCATGTCCTCACGCAACAATATATCAGCTCAATAATCTTGCATTCTAAGCAACTATGATTATTTGAAAGAATAATCGGCCAACTAATCGATTACCAAAACAATTGTTAGTTGCAGGCAGCCCTAGTTGATTTGGCTGTAAATAAGAAGTTCTTTTTAACCCTAGAGCACTGTCGCCGGGTGAATTTCACCCGAGCAAATGTATTTACATGATTTTCAATATGTTGCATTTTTCTGAGTGTCATGAGTCCCTGGAGCTTCACCAGTGTTTTTGACTCTATGAAGGTGCAGGTGTTTCCCCAAAGTCCACTTTTTCCTACAGACTTGTTTTCAGGTGATTTTCACCCGGCGATAGTGAAAGAGGGTCATGTACGTTTTGGGTGGATTTCACCAGTGATAGTGTTAGTGTTTAAAATTAGTGATGGGCGAAATGAACGACGCTTCGGTACACGCTTCGAGCTTTTCCTGGTGGGAGGGGAGTGAAGCTCGTATCGGAGCTTGTGTTGTTTTCAGGGAGTGACGTCATCAGCGCGTAATGAAGCGCCGTTTGGCTGAAGTGGTTCGGAAAGTGGTTCATTTGGGCCGAGCTGTGTTGAAGCAAAAGGATTGCCTCGTGATCCGCAGCAGAGCCTGGATCTGGGACACTTTATAGACCTGGGCTGGTTTATGTTGGACCTTGTTTTAACAAATATTAAAGACTCTCAATGAAAAAATAAGCTTAGACCCCGTTTATCAATTAAAAAAAAAACTTCTGGTGTGTATGTAAGGATGAATAGATTTTGGGTGGAAAATTGCACAAGTGTCACTATAGCTCAACGCGCTGAGCGTCTGCTTAGAGTGCGGCAGGTTGAGAGTTCGAGTCTAGCTCAAGACAAAAGTTTTTTGTACATTTGTGTCTGGATTTGGATGTTATTTTAGAAATGAATAGTAAACAGATGAAATGCAAACATTTATACAGTTAAGCTACTAAATACAGAATTGTTGGTTAATTTTCAATAATATCAGCGTTTATTTGTTCATGACATTTTACATGCATACATGTATTTGACCACAAGATGGCGCAGAAGAGCTAACGAACCACTTCTGCGAAGCTCCGGCTCATGTTTCGGTACACCTGGCAAATGGTTCGAGTATACAATGAAGCGCCATTTGCCCATCACTATTTAAAATCAAACTATCCTGCCACATGTCAAGAGTGACAACATTCAGACTCACCATGTTTTCACCACATTTACTGTCCCTCGTCAACTCCAGCTGTCATCCTTTGGCAGGATTAGTGTCTCTGACATCTCATAGTGAGGAACACAGGTTTGCTTTTGGGTGATTTTCACCCGGCAACAGTGATAGAGGGTAATGTATGTTTACTTTTTTTAATTTTTGCCAAAAGTTACATTATGTAGTTAGCTATTTATATGAATTATGACTATATATCACAAAGTGGTGATTTCATAGTGAATTCTTCTGGTGAAAACAATATATTAAACAAGTGGTCATTTTCACACAATGAAAAAATACCACATTTTTGTTCTTCTCTCCTGTAGTTGTTTGTGTGTCCAGGAGTCTTTCCCTTCACCAGGAAGTCTCACATGTCTCAGGAATGAGTCGACCAAAGATCAAGTTTCATGTATCAGTATTTTTTTTTTAAGGAATTTTTTGTTCTCAAAATCCAAATGTTTCAGTAATTTTCGAGCATGTTTATAAGACCTTCCTATATTTTTATTTTCCATTTTGTTCCACATACCACAGTTTAAAATAAAAAAAAAAACACTGTAATTTATCAAGTATTGTCATATTTTGATCTATTTTTATGACAAGTACTTTTTTTGGGTTATATTATACCGGGTGAAAATTACCCGGCAAAAGTGATGGTGTCACTTTTTATAGCGATAGTGTTCTAGGGTTAATATATATACCATGTCCAGGAGCTTGATAGTTAACTTTTAGCAGGTGTTGAAAAAGTACTGGGAAAAAGTGGGAGGGCCCTTTACCTCATCGTTGAAAATCTATCAAATCTAATAATCTCTCTTTTTAGCCAGTTATCTAACACATCCAACAGCACGTGTTCCTTTTAGAAATACTTTAGACATGATAAAACATAAAGTACAGTTTGTTGCCTCCATTTCCCTCCAGTAAAGGTGAGCTGGACCCGCGTGAACTCCTCCATCTCTTCCCCGACCTTCGCTGCTTTCTCCCCGGACACTTCCACTCCAGCATGAACCACCAGCAGCACCACCAGAGCCAGGCCCGAGTGCTGCAGGAGCTGTGGCGCACGGAGCCCGAGCTGAGGCGCCGTTACCTGGGCTTCCTCGCAGACTTTCTCCGGGCGGCGCGGAGGAGCAGCCCGGAGCTCAGAGCCGACGTGGACAGCGCCCTTCTCTGGCTGTTTGTGCAAACCGCAGACAGTCCCAGCCTCGTGCAGCTGCTGGAGAGTCCAAACGCGTGTGAGCTGGACACGTGTGAGGCTGTTCTGACGCGAAATGACAGGTACAGGTGTGGGAATGTGGGGTTGTTGCATGTGGAGAGAAGAGACTCATTATGTTGGTTGTTTTTGTGTCAGATTCTTGCTTTAGGGCTGTTGTACCAAAGCCACGGGAGGTATGAAGAGGCCGTACAGGTAAGAGTTTACTATGCAATCTGCCTAGACCAGGGGTCGGCAACCTGCGGCTCCGGAGCCGCATGCAGCTCTTTAGCGCCCCCCTAGTGGCTCCTTGGGACCGTTCAAAAAACATGAAAGTGGAAAATTGTGTGAACACATATAAATATATTTAAGAATTTTCGTAGGAGGAAAATTGTGTCAAACACTCTTAAAGTTTTCCTATGCTGTAAAAATTTGCAGAATAAATATTTAATTTCAACATTTCTGTCAACGAAGAATTACGTCATAGCCGGGCGACACGTGTTTTTTCTTCAGCGCCGTGGGTCTGCGGGAGGCTGTTGTAAACAAGCCAAACGGCAGGTACGTCAGGGCCATGGATCCAAAAGGAAACAGAACGATAGAACACAGGATTCAACAGTTTTTGGACCGAATCATTTGCTTTCATTGCAAATGCGTAAGTTTTGTTGCAACCCGGGAGATGATAAAGCGTTGAACCCTGTTCACAGACGATCGAGGACTCGCAGATCAACAACAGAAGCAGCGCTGGGGAAAACTTTACCGAGGAATGAATGAAGGACTGTATTTTATGCACGAAGGCACGGAAATAACACGCGGAGTTTGGGCAAAATCAGCTGGATTTGGCGGAAAGAACGTGTGACTTTGTCTCAGGTAAGCTTCAGTCACATCGCTCATTGAAGGCCAATGGACACATGATTGAGTGATAATATAAAAGCTGATTTTTGCAGAGTTTAGTCATGTTTTGATCTGCATCTTGTAGTTTTGCCTCATGTTAGCGGTCCTTGGCCTCCGTGTCAAAAAGGCTCGAGCAGAGCGGGATTAGAAACGCCCCGCGTCTGTTCATGCTGTCGAATTATGTAATAATTACCCGCAAAAAAGTGCCACTTGTTGTCCGGTGCCTCCTATACACGTTTTTCCTCCTAATATGTTTGTTTTGGCTTGTGCACTTACACTGCAGAGCGAGTTGTAGTACGATAATATGGTAATTATGAAAGCTCATTTTACATTTGTATCAGACTTATTATTTTGATAACAGGTTGACAACACTTATATAAACACTTACAGCATCTGTTGCATTAACTGTAAGGCTTATATAAGGCTTTACATTTTTTGCGGCTCCAGACAGATTTAGTTTTTGTTTTTTTGGTCCAATATGGCTCTTTGAACGTAAAAGGTTGCCGACCCCTGGCCTAGACTTAACACTGCAATGACAACATATGAACAACACACCGGCATTAGAAAGATTCAAACTGCAGAAACTAGACACATTCAATAAAACAGAATTATGTAACTTTCAGATTCCATGGAAAGAGTTAACACACAGATTCTTTATAAAGATATGTTTAGGCAACAAATGTGGCCAATTTAAAAGTATCTCTTGGAAACAAGCAGGAGGAGTGTCTCCTGCAGTGGAAGTCATGTTGGGTGGACACTTGCTCACAGCAAGACTAATACTATTAATTAAAGGTGCATTGTGTCGCTTTTGGTTGAAAATAGACTTGAATAAAAGCATGTTTTTGTCATTTAGATTTCTTTGTTACACTAAATGAGCGATAAAATGTGTGTTTTTACTTTGAGCAGGCTTGTATAGTCACTAAATAGTCTGTTATTTATCCTGGAGGAGGCAGGTCCTTTAGTAAAATGGTTCCTTGAGATGATTTTTTTCTTATTTTATATAAAATGTATTTAACCACATTCAGAATGTCACAAAGTGTGATTTTAACTTTTTAACTCTACTGAATTGTGAAGATGACCTTTCCCCTCTAGAAAGTTACACCTTTGGTAAATGGTCTATTTATATAGCACTTTTCCACCTTAGAAGGCACTCAAAGCACTTTACAATCTAGCATCCACTCACCCAGTGTAACAGACACTGAGGCAGTGTGGGTTAAGTGTCTTGCCCAAGGACACAACGACAATCTACTCCTGTCGTCCCACTGTGGCTCCTGGTGTTCTAACAGTCTCCCATCCAAGTACTAACCAGGCCCTAGCTTACTTAGCTTCTGAGATCTGACGAGATCAGGCTTTGACAAACAGGTATAGCTTTTCAGAATATTATTTGGATGCAAAGATTATTTATTTGCAACAAAAACATCTATGATTTTTTTTTTTTTAGTTTCTTGCTTTTGTATATAAATAAATAAAGAAATAATAATTTGAATTTTCTTGATAACATCACATGACTTAGTTTGCTTCTGTATGATGAAAATCACAATTTTGTGAGCCAGATACTTAAAGGACCATACAACATTTTTAACATTAAAATAACTTAAAATAATAATTTCCCTCCAGTGGGCACCAGATTCTTGTATCTGTTCAGGTGGAAATGAGTCTGCACTGTTTAGAAATAAAAATATTTATGTCTCGTTTATTCACTAAACTCCACTAAGTTCATCTGTTGTTGTTGTTGTTGTTGTTGTTGTTGTTGTTGTTGTCATACCATCACGTCTCGCTCCTAACAGCTGTGAACAAATCTTAAAACACAAACAATTCAGAGGCTCAGAATGAATAAGTGAACAAAACAGGAAGTTTCAAATGAAGTCTTTCTGTTTGTTTGTGTTTTTAAAGGAAGGACAAACTGAATATTGCACCTTTAACATCCGGGAGTGGAACCAGTCATTACATTAGGTGTTCAGAAGTGTTTTGCTCAAAGAAACAAGAACAGTATTAGCCTGAGGGAGCTGGGATTTTGAACCCTCAGCCTGCGGTTGAGTAGATCTGCTGATGATGTTACTACTGGAAGTTTGATTTGAGCTGCTCCATCACAGTCATGTACATCATTCTCTTTGCAGGAGTAGAACTAGAACTATAAGTGTTGTTATTACGTGTAGAGCTGTGCAATATATCGAATTTTAGATAATATAGTGAATGTTGCTTTTAAGATATCAAAAAATTCTATATCGAGTATATCGCGGATAGAAAACCGCTACCAAAAAGAGCAAAGTAAAAATACAAAATTGAAAAAGTGATGCTGTAAACTTTCAACTTTCTCTCCCCCTTCTTGCTCTTTTTTTGCTTTCTTTCTCTCTCTTGTCTCTCTCTTCTTCCCTTGTCTTTCTCCCTCTCTGTCTCTTCTTTCTCCCCTGTATCTCTCTCTCCTTCTCTCTCCTGTCTCTCTCTCCTTTCTTTCATTCTTTCTCTTTCTCCCCTCTCCTGTCTCTCTCTTGTCTCTCTCTTCTTCCCTTGTCTTTCCCCCTCTCTTTCTCTCCTCTTTCTTCACTGTCTCTCTTCCTTACTCTCCCTCTCTCTCTCTCTTCTCTCTGCTGTCTTTTTCTTTCTTTCTCCTCTCTTTCACCCCTCTCTCCCTCTATTTTCTTTCTTTCTTGTTTTTCCCCTGTATCTCTCTCTCCCTCTTTCTTTCCTGTCTCTCTCTTGTCACTCTTTCTTTCTTTCTTTTTTCTTTCTTTTCTTTCTTTCTTTTTTTTCTCTTTCTTTTTTCTTTCTTTCTTTCTTTCTTTCTTTCTTTCTTTCTTCTTCTTTCTTCTCTTTCTTTCTCTCTTCTTTCTTTCTCTCTTCTTCTCTCCTTTCTTTTCTTTCTCTTCTTTCTTCTTCTCTTCTTTCTTCTCTCTTTCTTTTCTCTTTCTTCTTTTCTTTCTCTCTTTCTTTCTCTCCTTTTCTTTCTTTTCTTTCTTTCTTTCTTTCTTCTTTCTCTCTTTCATTTCTTTCTTTTCTTTCTTTCTCTCTTTCTTTCTTTCTTCTTTCTTTCTTCTTTCTTTTCTTTTCTTTCTTCTTCTTCTCTCTTTCTTTCTTTTTCCTTCTTTCTTTCTCTTTTCTTTCTTTCTTTTCTTTCTTTTCTTTCTTTCTTTCTTTCTTTTTCTTTCTTTCCTTTCTTTCTCTTCTCTTTCTTTCTTTCCTTCTTTCTCTTTCTTTCTTCTCTTTCTTTCTTTCTCTTTCTTTCTTCTCTCTCTTTCTTTCTTTCTTTTCTTTGTCTCTTTCTTTCTCTTTTCTTTCTTTCTTTCTTTTCTCTTTCTTTCTTTTCTTTCTTTCTTCTTTTTTCTCTTTCTTTCCTTTCTTTCTCTTTTTCTTTCTCTTTCTTTCTCTCTTTTTTTCTTCTCTTTCTTTCTCTCTTCTTTCTTTCTTTTTCTTTCTTTCTTTCTTTCTCTCTTTTCTTTTTTCTTCTCTTTCTTTCGCTCTCTCTTTCTTTCTTTCTCTCTTTCTTTCTCTCTCTCTCTTCTTTTTGTATCTCTCTCTGCATTTCTTCTTTATAACTTGAAAGTTTAAGTTGAAAAGCTTTGACTCATATTGTCAAGTTCTATCAACACAAAGCTTGAAGTTGGTTTAACTTTTTGGCCTTTAGATTTTTTACAGTGTAGAAGAGTTGCTCAAATTTGACATTAAATACTGTACTTTTTGTAATTCGGGTCGATCTAGCAGGAAGTCTGAGGGAGGCCACAGCTTGGACAGGCTGTAGGCCAATAATATTTAATAGAAATTAGAATGATGTACAACTAAAATTAGTTATAATACAAAAAGTGAAGGAGTTATCAAATTCTACAAAGTGAACGCAGGCCAATTTACATCAACTAAAAAGTCTGAGTACACGTTTGAACACATTTCTGTTAGACTGAACACTGACACTCTGACCCTGTGCACAGACCTGGGTGACACTGACACTCTGACCCTGAACATGACACTCTGACCCTGAACACTGACACTCTGACCCTGTGCACAGACTGGGTGAACACTGACACTCTGACCCTGAACACTGACACTCTGACCCTGTGCACAGATCTGGGTGAACACTGACACTCTGACCCTGAACACTGACACTCTGACCCTGTGCACAGACCTGGGTGAACACTGACACTCTGACCCTAACACTGACACTCTGACCCTGAACACTGACACTCTGACCCTGTGCACAGACCTGGGTGAACACTGGACACTCTGGACCCCTTGAACACTGACACTCTGACCCTGTGCACAGACCTGGGTGAACACTGACACTCTGACCCTGAACACTGACACTCTGACCTGTGCACAGACCTGGGTGAACACTGACACTCTGACCCGAACACTGACACTCTGACCCTGTGCACAGATCTGGGTGAACACCAGCAGACGGTCTCCACCACAGACCCGTCCTGTCCTCTGTCCTGCTCTGAGCTGCTGGAGTTCACGGTGTCCCGTCTGAGTCAGCTGGAGGACACAGACACAGTGTGGAAGTATGCACCCTGGGCCCTGCACCACGACCAGGAGGTATGTGCTTGTATGTGACTGTGTTTCTGTGTGACCGGGTCATGTCAGCAGTTTTAATATAAGAACCACAAATTACCACAAATCTACTTCCTGCTACAACAGTGTTTTCTCATTATTAGATTGTCAAAGTGTTTTGGACTTTGGAATGTGAGTAATACTAAATGTCATACATCTGAGGTGTTTTCATGTACCATCTATCCCTGGCTAGCCCTGACGCTTAAGTAGGTTTCATTTCACCTGGTGGAAAATATCGCACCACAGGGGTTCGCCTCACACGAGCCAGGGGACTTTTTATTTTAACCGATCACTGCTTTTTTGATCATTTTGTCGTCCAGGAAGTAGAGCATAAACATGTGTATCGTATCGTTCTAAAAACGTATCGTTACACCCCCTATTAGTGATTGTTGTCGTTATGTGCTAAACTTACAAATTAAAAGCAACAATATCATATTCTAAGTGAATAATAATTGACACAAGGTCAAAGGAAGAAAACATTAAACAGTCTGCTACTTGAGTTGGTTCTGGCCAAGCCACCACTCTGCTTCTGTTCACTGATTGGACGACCGTACCTCCTTGTTGGAGCCAGAACACCGGTTTTGTTATTTTTCTATAAGTTATCAGTTATGTTTTGATATACTTATTTTTCTTTGATTTATTGCTTAAAGTGAGGCTAAACAGGCGTTCAGAGACTAACTCCGCCCACAACTGAACCTCAAACAGACTCGCAAAAGTGGGAGATGCCCGGAGTCTTTTAAGAGACGCCCAGGTGGGTGTGAACAGACATTGATTAACAGCACTAAATATAAACAGCGAGCCTGGTGGAATGCTGGAGTTTTGTATTGGAGCGGTCCAGGTCTTGACGTGAGATTCACAGATGAGGAAGCTGTAGTCTGCAGCACTACAGCTTCCTTGACGTGCAAGTTTCCTTTTATATTTACTTTACAAAACATATTATGTATTAAACCTTTGCTTTAGTCTACATAAGCACATGATCGTATCGTATGATTTCTACAAATGAAAATGAAAAAAACGAAAATGATAACCTTTCCACTGGCACGTGTTTCAAACCAGCGCATCGATGTGCAGACGGACTGCACATCGCACCACTCGTTCATCAAGCTGAGCTAACTGACTGCTGATATCTACACGGAGCGAGTGATCCCTTTCAAACTCTGCAGCGGCGGTTTCAGAGGGAGGAGTTTAGACAAATCATCTGGGTGGCTCGTCTGCCTCGTCAACTCACTGTGACTCAGCGTGAACTGAAAATGCAGTGACAGCGTTTGTCCATCGTGGCCAGTACAGCCGCGTTTTTTACACACATAACTGCAAAATGAGCGAGTTTGCACCAAAAATGTCCAAAAAAGGCCTGGAAACAGTAGATAATTCAATTTGACCTCATATACACAGTCTGACAGTGAAAAAAAAAAGTTGATTCTGAGTTTAGTTTCTCTTTAAAGTATGTTTATTTTGGTTATTTGAATGTTTCTTTCTAATTCATTTGATTATTAGCTTATTTGTTTAATTTGGTTCAAGCATCATTTACAGTTTATTATGTTTGTTAAAGTAACAGTTATTTCTTGGTTAGTTTAGTTATTTTGTACTACTTCCCTTTTTTATTTTGGTGGATCCTGTCTCCTCATTAAAAGGCCGCACCATCCAGCTGTGCAGTAGAGCAGGCCAGTTTGGAGCCAAAGGCCCTTCCGAAACCGCCTCCTCCTTCCTTTTCCTACGCACTATTCCTCACTTTGCGCGTTTCCGCGAAGGAGCCGACAGGTAAGTGCTGTTCGAAACGGAGCGAGGAGGGAGGAAAAGTGTCTTATAAGCTCCTTCAGAGCGAGTGGGCTGTCAGTGCACACTAAACACGTGTGTGTAACACCTGGAGAGCAGCCCGACGTGGACAACGCACCACACGTTTAGTTCCACGTTTATTCACAAGAACAACTTTATTTGTGCTTTTGTTAGAGACTAAAGGCTTTGAAGAAATAATGAGAAATCATGCCTAGACACAATTTGACATTATAGATGTATTTTTATTTATAGGATTTACTTTTAGCAGCAGCAAAGACACAACATCAGTAATGCAGATTAAACAAAATAAAACAACAACAAAAAAACATAGCATGTCTGCATATGTGTCATCTTATTTAGGAAATGAGACGTTTGAAAACGCAATATGAATTCATGTAAACTAGAAACACTGAGAAAATATTGCATATTTTTTATTTTAATAATAGTTTTCTCAATACAAAAGCCGTTTTTTTTCATGTTTGTTGTGGTTGTTGCAGTTTAAATCCCTTATGGCATGTCTAGTTAAATAAAAAAAGTATATTTTGACCAAGTCAGATGCGTTTTGAGAACTGAGATGACATTAGTCTGGAGTAGGATATAGTGCTAGTATCATTATTATCATCAAAATGCCTCTTAATATGAGTCTATTCAAACTTTGATAAAAGTGCGTCCAGTAGGGGCGTGTCTCTTCAGTAGGGGGCGTGTCTCCTCAGCAGGGGGCGTGTCTCTTCAGTCTGAGTGTGGAAAGTCCCGTTCGAAAGCCACAGCTTTGAGCGTCTAATGAAGCAACCTCCTACAGCTGTGAAGGAGCCTCAGTGAGGAGGATTAGCAGAAGTGAGGAGGAGAAGGGAGGAGGAAACTGGTTTCGGAAAGGGCCCTAACAGTTTTTGACCTTTGTTTTCCCTTTATCTATGTGATCCCTGTTGTTTTGTCCCATTTTTGTATGTCTTGCTTGTGAAGTATCTTAAGTAAAGAGTTTTTAACTGCACAGATGATTCATGGATTTTATTGATTATGTTGGATGGTGGATTTTAAACAACATGGTAAAAGCTCAAAATCGGCTTCAACTTGGGGCTCTAAAGACCTACACTCCTACTTTTTGGTTAGTGATGGGCCAAATGGCGCTTCATTGTATACTCGAACCATTAGCCAGGGTTTGTACCGAAACATGAGCAGGAGCTTTGCAGAAGTGTGGTTTCGTTTGCTCTTCTGCGCCATCTTGTGGTCAAAAACATGTATGCATGTAAAATGAAACCGTGTCATGAACAAATAAATGCTGATATTATTGAAAAAATTAACCAACAATACTGTATTTAGGAGCTTAACTGTATAAATGTTTGCATTTCATCTGTTTATTTTTCATTTCTAAATAACATCCAAATCCAGACACAAATGTACAAAAAAAATTTTGTCTTGAACTGGGCTCGAAACTCTCAACCTGCCGCACTCCATGCAGACGCTCAGCGTGTTGAACTATAGTGTCGCTCGCGTGATTATCACCCAAATCTATTCATCCTTACATACACACCAGAGTTTTTTTTTTATTGATAAACGGGGTCTAAGCTTATTTTTTCATTGAGAGTCTTTAATATTTGTTAAAACAAGGTCCAACATAAACCACCCAGGTCTATAAAGTGTCCCAGATCCCAGGCTCTGCTCCGGATCACGAAGGCGATCCTTCATTACGCTCTGATGACGTCCTCCCCTGAAAACAACACAAGCTCCCGGTACGAGCTTCACTCCCCTTCCACCAGGAAAAGCTCCAAGCCGTGTTACCGAAGCGTCGTTCATTTCGCCCATCACTACTTTTTAGAACCGTCTGCAGTCCTGCGATGCCTGAACTAGTAGCTGGAGAGAAATAAAACTGAGTAAAGGCACTGGGTGGTGCTTGCCTGACTAATTCCCTGCTCACTTTCTTCTACTTACAGTAGATGGGATTATTTGAAGAAAAAACTGTCCTTATTGGCAGGGCTTATCAATCTGCAGTTAATAGATCTGTTTGTGTTTTGTTGTTTGTGTTGTAAACACATTAGAAATCGAAGTTGATCTGTTTATGTGATTGTTCAATACAATTTAGTCAGAAGAACAATCCTGTCGTCATGTTTGTGTTCACACAGCAGCTGTTTCTGAAAGTGAGTCTTACTAGCTTTGACATTAGCTTCTGTAAAGTCTGGAACATTTCAATCAGTCATTAAGTGGTGTTAGGTATGTAGTGTCAGACCACGCTAATCCAGACCAAGACCTTTCCGAGGCCACTGAGGGTCTGAGAAAAGACCAAGATCCCAATCCATTACACCAAATCAAGACCATCTTTTCAGTTCTATGTTATCAGTGTCTACATGATCTTAATGTGCAGCTCTTATTACAAACGGTGAAGTTTAAGCAGAACATGGTGGTCTGGATGTCAGGATTATTAGCATTTTTTTTCTCAAGGATAATGAAGTTTGTCTAAATTGGAAATTATAAAACATGTCTCTAAACAAAGCTAGTGTTGTAAATTATGTCAATGATTTATTATGTCACCAAAAGGTTCCTGGTCTTCCCCAGAGCAGGAGCTAAAAAAGATCTGTGTGAACTCGCCTAAAACAAAGACTGGAACTGAAAAAGGAACTGAAAAAAGTGCGATGATTCAATTATTTTTGGCATAATAACTAGGATGCACCGATCCAGCTTTTTCAGTTCGATACCGATCCCGATACTTTAGAATTAAGCATCTGCCGATACCGATATCAACCGATACTTGTGTAAGGACTGAAATAGCTATTTTTCCTTTTTTAAAACGTAAGACTTTTGATCATAAGTGTTATTTATACTGAACAACTTAAGAAGAAGAGAGAGAAAGAGAGAGAGAGAGAAAGAAGAGAAGAAAGAAGAAGAAGAGAAAAGAGAGAGAAGAGAAGAAAGAGAGAAAGAGAAGAAAAGAGAAGAAGAGAGAAAGAGAGAGAGAAGAGAGAGAAGAGAGAGAAAAGAAGAAGAGAGAAAGAAAGAAGAGAGAGAGAAAGAGAGAAAGAGAGAGAAGAGAGAAAGAGAGAGAAGAGATGAAAGAGAGAGAGAAGAGATGAAAGAGAGAGAAGAGAAGAAAGAGAGAGAGAGAGATGAAAGAGAGAGAAGAGAAGAAAGAGAGAGAAGAGAGAGAGAAAGAGAGGAGAGAAAGAGGAGAGAAGAAAGAGAGAGAGAGAAGAGAGGGAGAATGAGAGGAGAGAGAAAGAGAGAGCGCAAGAGAGAAAGAGAGACAGAAGAAAGAGAGAGAGTGTAAGAAGACAGAGAAATAGAGAAGAAAGAGAAAAAGAGAGAGGGAGAGCAAGAGGAGAGTGAGAAAGAGAGAGAGCGAGAGGAAGAGAGAAGAGAAGAAAGAGAGAGAGAGGGAAAGAGAGAGCGCTAGAGAGAGAAGAGAAAGAAGAGAAGACAGTAGTAGTAGAGAGAAGAGAAATTAGAGAGAAGAAAGAGAGAAAGAAAGAGAAAGAGAAGGAGAGGAGAGTGAAGAGAGAGAAAGAAAAAGAGAAGAAAGAAAGAGAGAGAGAGAATAAAATGTCAAACATTATGAGACATTCTGGCTCAACATCAGACATAAATCAGACTCATTATGTCCAATTAAACACAACTAGGATATCGGCTGAACCGATATCATGGAGCCGATACTCGATCCAGCAAAATGTCCTGGATCGGCACTGATATTCGATCCCAGTATCGGATCGGTGCATCTCTAATAATAACTCCCAATGCACTCTTCTAGTTTTGAATTATTACTGGCACAATAGAAAAGTGTATTTTTAATTCCGTTTAAGACCAGCAGAGGGCAGAGTTGTATTACATCTCAACACTGCATTCTGGGTAACCTCTCTCTCCTGCTTCTACAGACAGGTGTGCAGATCTTTACCCAGCGCCCGGCCCAAATCCAGCTTCCCTCAGAACAAGTCCTGTCCCTCCTGCAGACTCACCCACAAGCCCGGATAAAGTACCTGGAGTTTTTACTGCACGACATGAAAAGTGAAGTAAGTAACACAAGTATGAACAACTAATGTGAGACACTGCAGGTCAAAAGGTCAAAAGATATTAAAGAACCATATGTTAAATTTCATAAACATGACCTATATGTGTCCAAAGATACAAGGTCAACAAGTTCAAATATACTATTATTTTTACTGAAAGTCAAGTAATTCTGAGTTATTCTTAATTAAAAAAGCAATGGACATGATGTTTACATTTATTATCCAATCAGAAAGCAGAATGAGCCTCACATGACTCTCTCAGTTGGGTTGCCAGTTTGGTTTCTTAGAACCATGAGTCAGGAGCATGTTTGAGTTTGAACTGATGTTGCTCCAGGACACAGACACAACTGTCCTGTGATAGGCTCATGCACTTGTTTCTACACAGTTCTCATTAGGCTCCACCCACATTGTGTTAAAAAGCAATATTTGAGGAACAAACCATGACAAAGAGTCAGGTGTCTGGGAAAGTGACTTTCTGGTTATTACCTATGATTCAAAGCAAAACTTGTTCCTGATTGGTCAGTAGCTTCTTCAGTGTGTGGGCCATTTCACAATCTGGCAACCCAAGTTCATTTGTGATTGTAACACCTTTTTAAAACCACTAGTTGTGCACCCTACATATGGTTGGTTCCTTTAACTTTTTCCTGCCAATGATGTTCATTTCTGTCACTGACTTTTGTTTCTCTTTCGTGTGAGGCTCTTGTTCTACAGAAAAGATGAGCTACTGTTCACCATAGGTTTTGATATCACCCTTTAAGCAATTTTTTCATGACTGGGTGCGCTATATTTGTTAAATGCCATTTTTTTTGTAATAAAATGAGTAGTGGGTCTAGTCTTATAGTAATCGTTTTTTTGCACAAAGTCAATTTATTATGGAATCTGTTCTTCTCAGTGACTTATACTGCAAATTCTGAATGTGACACCTTTTGCAGAACACCCAGTGGAGGTCACATGACTGGGAAACTCTTGTGTCTTTTTGTTTTCATATACACTGCGCAGTCGGCTGTGTTTACGTGATCGGTCTTCTGGAGTCGACTTGTCTTTTGAAGCGGATTAAGGCAAAACATAAAAATGTTGAGCAAGTTTAGAGCAGATATTTGATTTTTAAAATGACGGAAAGATCCTGCTGGACTAGGACTCTGAGGAGAACGACACATGCAGCTCTCGTGGAGAAAAAACTAAAAACGTCCTTATCCCTGAGCGAGCAGAGTAAGTAAACCCAAATTAAAAATGCATCCAAATTGATTATTTCTTTTAATGACTAGACCAATTTACTCTTTATCTCATAACAAAAGGTACATTTATACAATATACTATGTTTAGCTGCCAGATATTGTTTAAATATTATTACTCGAGATATTCAAACAAAACATACAACTCAATGTTTCAGTGTTGGTATAAGGAATTCACAAATTTGAGAGAATCCATCTGGGTCCTGACCTGGCTCACCCCAGACTGATCTGTGTAAAACTCTGATATGAGTTTTTCCACATTATTCATTTGGAACTTCCCCTGCTGAAAACGTTTGGAAAAAGGTGGACGTCTAATAACACACTTCTGTGGATTACCTTATTTGTGCTTAACCAATCACAGCAACGAATCATGATGATGTATCTGATGTGAGCGTGGGACGGAACAAATGTCACACAAACACCGCTCTATTCAAAATAAAAGACTGTATTTCTTCTAAAACAGAATCAAATGCAGCAGAAACGCATACGTCCACAGGAGCTGCCATCTTTGTTTTGATTCAGACACTTCTTGTTATTGTCTAAGGAGCTAACAGACACTGTTCTATAGACCCTTTTCATGCCACGTCACGGTGACGTCACAGCGCTAGCTGGAGGCAAAACAGACGAAAACTCATAGCCAACGCACTATCATGGTTAAAATGTCGTTTCTTTTGTGCAATGTAACCAGGACATCTGTGTCTAAAGTTAACCTGACCTTGTCCAGACGTGTAGGTGCAGTTGATGTTCAAATTGATCTGTTTTATTTAGAAATGTAGCTAAAACTGTACTGCTATAAGTCAATACATTTTTATACACAAGAGCCTTATTTTCTGCTTTAGCAACCAGTGGCGTGCTGGGATCATTTTTCAGCCCGGAAAATCAGATGTTAGATTGGCCCATTTGTTAATGAGTCATGTGACTTAGTTGGTAGTTGAGTGGTTAGGAACTGCACATTTAAGCTTTTGCCTTTTCAGCACCCACGTTCGAGTCCCGCTCAGGAAACCTCTCTTCTGATTTATTTTTTTTTTTTCTCTTATCTACTCCACCTCTCATACATTCTCTTCTCTAGTAGTAAACTACCTAGTTTTAGTCATGACATGGTCATAGTCCGGCTTTCCTCCTCCTGACCTCTCCTCTGCTGCACAGCAGTGCGCTCTTGGACACACACACGAAGCACGCGCTCACACAAACACAGAGCGTTCTGGCCCACATTGTCTGAATGAGGAAATGCGCTCCGCTCCGCCGCGGTGATTCGCGCATATAAATCTGCCTGCAGTGTTTGTTCATCAGCCGTTTTTGCTCATAACTCCGAGAATATACAACGGATTTACTTGAAACAACAAAGTTTGACAGAGAGCTTATGAGATGTAGAGCGTGTTTTGGGGCTCCAAAATGTGTCTTTTATGCGCTATGTGCTGTGAATCACAAAGCAGCTGCTGGCTCCGCCCCTCCCAGCACTGTGCTCACATTTGCCAGCTGTATGGGCCGGGTCTCTCTCTCTCTCTCTCTCTCTCTCTCTATCTCTCTCTCTCTCTCTTCTCTTCAACCACGAGCGGAGGCCACCGGCCCAAAAGTCACGCGGCCCACGGAAACGTCCGACTCTCCTGATTAGCCAGCACGCCCATGAGCAAAACCTTTGACCAGAGCTAACAGATTTCCAAAGCTACATGCAACCAATTTAAAATAGTTACAAGTTTATGTTGTGCCTCTGATGCTCTAGTGGGAGGTGTACATACTGTATTAGCATATTTAGCATTAGCTTCAAGACATGAATGAACTGTTAAAAGAAGCATTTTAACCACTACTAGGTTTAGCAAAGTAAAACGGACCTGAAACAAATGTAAAAATCACCTCTTAATCCGAAAGAGCAGATCCTGATCCAAGACGAACCACACAAGCTCAGACAAACTGCTTCCATCCGTCAGAAGTAATTCACCAAAGTCTGTGTCAGGTCCCACAGAGTAAGTCACGATATATATCCTGTCAGTTGCGACAGATCTCATTTTTTTGCTTTTGTTTAAAATCCTTCCAAAAACGATCGTTTCCACTGGTTTAGATGGAGGCAATGTCTTCTTCTGCCTCCATCTAAGCTCCGCCCACCAGAACTCGATGCAATGTTTGCTGACATGCAAGGGTCTATCCTACATTGGATATGTCCTTACATTTATGCTGTGATTGGTTAAGCACAAACTAAGGACACCCCCAAACATTTCAAAGTATTTCACCTCTGCCTTTGTGGTTAATGTAATTGTACATTGTCCTTATTAAACATAACTTTTCCAAGCTCCAGATGAATAATGCGGACAAACTCAATTATGAGTTTAACAGAGATCCATGAGGCGAGAACCATGTTAGGGCGGGATCCCCAACCTCTCGAATGGGGCCAAATTTTTTACTCTCGTGTTTAAAACTGAAGGTTGCTGAATGGAGAATGGGAGTCGCGATGAAAAGAAATCAGACAAGACTTGGAGGCCTAAAGAATCTCATTTCCAATCAATTTCTCCTATTCTGTTGGAGCAGTTGTTTATGAACTGTAAATCCAAAACTTGTGTCATGTGATTGGTGGTTTGTGCTTCAGGAGGCGGGACATCACACTCATCTGGCTCTGGCCTACATGTCCCAGACTCTGCAGAACCAACAGTACTCAGAGACCAGGAGGAAACTCCAGGAACTTCTGTGGGACTCAAAGTGTTACGACGTCTCAGCTGTGAACGGTCAGAAAACACGACAACACTCATATCTACAGTGGGTGGAAAACCTTTCAAACCACACAGCCACAAAGTAGGCATGACTATGCATAGAGGAACAACAATTGGAATAAACTTGGGCCCAATTAGGACTTGTTAAATTGCATGAGCAGTATCAGAAAAAATACATATATACATTTTTAAATAGAAACATGGAAATTCCAAATCTTCATTAAGACCAGGGAAGAAATGTGTCCAATTTTAACCAGGCAAGTTTACTGCAGTTTCATTTGTTAATCCTAAGATAAGGTAAGGTACACTTTATTGTCCCGTAGGGAAATGTGTCCCCTGCATTTGACTCATCCTTCAATGCTCTGGAGCATCTCCTCAGGAGCAGTGATCGCCACAGTGCAGCGCTCGGGGACCCATCTCCAGATGTTCTTGCTAAGCTTGGTCAGGACTACCGTAGCTGGAGGATATTATGCATGTTGTTGGTTCCTGTAGACTGGATCTGTACAAATGTTTGCTTACATGCCAATTATTTTAATATTTGTCATTTATCCAAGTGTGAATTCTCCTGAACACAATAAAATATAAACTCTGAACCAAATTTCAAAATAAATTAAATTACACATTTGTATGTACTGGTCAGATCAGATATTTTTTCCTAAATTTGCAGAAGGAACATGCAAACTCAAAAAGTTCTTTGTTGTGTGATTGTCCTCTAGAACAAGCTAAGTCCACCTCTCTGCACACGGAGAGAGCCATCCTTCTGGGTCGGACCGGGGACCACAGAGGGGCCCTGAGCCTGCTGGTCCAGGACTGTCCAGAGCCCGCTGCTGCAGAGGAGTACTGCTGTAGACTCTCCACAGACCAGGACCTGATGCTACACCTGCTGCACCTCTACCTGACCAGTGAGGGGCGCTCTGCTGCCGCTCTGGACCTGCTGAAGAAGTATCCTGAGGTCCTGTCGGGGCAGAGGGTCCTGGAGGTCCTGCCCGAGGCCTGGTCCGTGCAGCTGCTCTCAGGGTTCCTGCTCGGTCTGTGAGGACATGTTCCACCAGAGTCGCATGAAGAAAGTGGAACTGGCCCTGGAGAAGGCTCGGTTACTTAGGCACAAGGCATTGTGGGTAAGTGAAAGACGAACTTCGGAAGGATTAAAGGTGTGGTAGCTGATTTTTACACTGCAAATATGATTTAGGTTTTAAATCTGACAACTTCCTCTCATAAATCCTTCGATGCATGTTTTGTTTTTTTTTTTGTTTTTTTTTTATCCTTTATATAGCCAGGAAGGTCCCATTGAGATACAATATCTCTTCTTCCAGGGAGTCCTGGTCAAGAAAGGCAGCAGGTTATTGCAAAAACAAAAAATAGACAAACATACACAATAAATTATATCAGAGCATTTAAAAACATTGGCAATGTTCTACTAAGTTTGTTTTTAAAAGATGTTTAAAATGACCAATAGTTGGCAATGAGGTGAGACCGAAGACTCCTGCACTTCATTCCAAACATGTGGTGCACAAACACTAAAGCTCAGTCCGAGCACAGGGCTCCTTTAAAAGAATCTTGTCTGAAGACCTTGTGCTGTACTTCGAAGCATTAAGTGACAAAAGACTACAAATGTAGCTTGGCAGTTTTTGAGACAAAGCTTTAAGAATAAACACAAGCAAATGTAGTCGCCGGCGCAAATCTAGTGAGGTCCACTGAACCGATTTGTATAATGTGCAATGATGTGTCCGAGCACTTGCACCGGCTACAAAACGTAAAGCTGAATGATAAATGACGTCCAGCTTCTTTAATGCTGACTGAGAGGTGTGCAGATAAAGAATATCACCAGAGTCCAGCACGGCCACAAACGCTCTCTCTACCAGGCGTTTCCGAGCAGCAAAGGGAAAGCACTTTTTCAAACGATAATAAAAGCCAACTTTGGGTCGAAGTTTTAACATTCATGGCTTACAAATTTCTTCTTACAAACAATAAAGTGAAACTGGAGAGGACCACCCCAGCTCAGCCAATCAGAGCGCAGCATTCAGCTCCTGATTACAACTAAAATTATTTATTATTCGTTCAGACAGTACTCAGAAGTCTCATTTTTTCACAAAGTGCTGTATTTACTACATACTTTTTAGTGGAAAGCACAAAGTTTACTAATTTACAACTAAAAAAGTTAGCTTGCCCAACTTTAAAGCATACCAGGTTTACTGCTACTTTCTGTTCTTCTGTTTAGCATTAGTATTTCAAGTTTTGTGGGAGAAAAAATGCAGTGACATGCTGAGAATGGAATTGTTCTACTTGTATCTAAACTATTCCAGAGTTTGACGTGAAACTGACACATATCAATGAAGAATGACCCAAACTAATTATGGTTTCTATTTTAGCAGGATTAGGCCTTTGGTTTTTCACCTCAGACACAGTACACACACAGTACACACAGTACACACTACACACAGTACACACTACACACAGTACACACTACACACAGTACACACTACACACTACACACATACAACAACACACACACACACTACACACAGTACACACTACACACACTACACACACACACACTACACACAGTACACACTACACACCAGTACACACTACACACACACTACACACAGTACACACTACACACACTACACACACACATACACACATACACACAGTACACACTACACACACTACACACAGTACACACTACACACACTACACCACACACCATACACACTACACACAGTACACCACTACACACACTACAACACATTACACACTACACAACACGTACACCACAGTACACAACTACCACACACTACACACAGTACACACAGTACACACTACACACACTACACACACTACACACACTACACACACTACACACACACTACACACTACACACACTACACACAGTACACACTACACTACACACACTACACACAGTACACACTACACACAGTACACACTACACACACACTACACACAGTACACACTACACACATGTTATGTTTCCATCTGTCATGGGGACATTACATTGACTTACATTCATTTCATGGACCCTTACTCTAACCTTACCGAGTGGCTACTTGCCCTAAACTTAACCCAACCCTCACCCTAATCCTAACCTTAACCTTATTTGAACTTAAAACCATGTTGCTGATCTCATAATGAAGGATTACATCATGGGGACCTGCTTTTTGTCCCCATAAGGAAGGCAGGTCCCCAGAAAGTGAGTGTGTATACAACTTTTGGTCCTCACAAAAGTGATGCACGCTCACATACGACACAGGTACACACTAACAAGACACTACACACAGTACCACACTACACAGTACACACTACACATAGTACACACTACACACAGTACACACTACACATAGTACACACTACACACACTACACACTACACACACACACACAGTACTACACATAGTACAGCCAGTAAACTACACACACTACACACACTACACACAGTACACACTACACACTACACACACTACACACAGTACACAGTACACACAGTACACACTACACACACACACTACACACTACACACTACACACACTACACACAGTACACACACTACACAGACACACACACACAGTCACACACAGTACACACTACACATCACACTACACACACTACACACACTACACACTACACACAACACACACACACACACACACATACACACAGTACACACTACACACACTACACACAGTACACACTACACACACTACACACTACACACAGTAACACACTACACACTACACACAGTACACACTACACACAGTTACACAACACACAACACTAGTACACACTACACACACACACACACACAACATACACCACACTACACACTACACACACACTACACACACTACACACTACACACACTACACACTACACACACTACACACCACACACACTACACACACTACACACTCACACACTACACCAGTACACACTACACACACTACACTTACACACAGTACACACTACACACACCACACACTACACACTACAGTACACACTACACACACTACACACATACACACAGTACACACTACACACACTACACACAGTACACACTACACACACTACACACACTACACACACTACACACAGTACACACTACACACACGTACACACTACACACTACACCACACTACACACACTACACACACTACACACACTACACACAGTACACACTACACACTACACACTACACACTACACACTACACACACTACACACAGTACACACACTACACACACTACACACACTACACACTACTACACACAGTACACACTACACACACTACACACTACACAGTACACACTACACACAGTACACAACACACACACACTACACACACTACACACACTACACACAGACACACTACACACACTACACACACTACACACAACACACTACTACACACTACACACTACACACACTACACACACTACACACAGTACACACTACACACACTACACACTACACACACACACACACTACACACACACACACTACCACTACACACACTACACACAGGTACACACTACACACACTACACACAGTACACACTACACACAGTACAAACACACACTACACACAGTACACACTACACACACACAGTACACACTACACACACTACACACACTACACACTACACACTACACACACTACACACAGTACACACTACACACACTACACACTACACACTACACACAGTACACACAACCACTACACACCTACCACACCACTACCACACACCACTACACACACTACACACTACACACACTACACACACACTACACACTACCACAGTACACACTACACACACACACTACACACTACACACACACATACACACACTACACACTACACACAGTACACACTACACACTACACACTACACACACTACACACAGTACACACTACACACAGTACACACTTACACACACACACACTGGTACACACTACACACACTACACACAGCACAACACTACACACACTACACACACACACTACACACAGTACACAGTACACACTACAACACACTACACACACTACACACAGTACACACTACACACACTACACACTACACACAGCACACTACACACACACACAGACACACTTACACACCCATACACACTACACACCACAGTACAACACTACACCACTACACACACACACTGACACACAGTAGCACACACACACAGTACACACTACACACAGTACACACTACACACGTACAAACACACTACACAAAAAGTAGACACACTACACACTACACACACTAACACAGTATACACACACACACTACACACAGTACACACTACACACAGTACACACTTACAACGAGGAACACACACTACACACTACACACACACACACACTACACACACTACACACTACACACTAGTACACACTACACACAGTACACACTACACACAGTACACACACAGCTACACACTACACACACACACTACACACAGTACACACACACTACACACACACACAGTTACACACTACACACACACACACAGTACACACTACACACTACACCACACTACACACTACACACAGTACACAGACACACATCTACACACACTACACACACCACCACACTACACACTGACACACACTTCCGACACACAGCTACACACACTACACACACTACACCCTACACACAACACCTACACACTACACACACCTACAACAACAGGTA